>JAGSMU010000308.1:0-78770 GCA_029286865.1 Teinopalpus imperialis | reverse complement strand
GTCGCCCATGTAAGATCCACGACCGACTCCCCTGCCACCGCACGCACGTGCTTACGGACCCCGATTTGCCAATCGGAGGTCCAATCCAGCCGCCCATTCCATCACCGTCTCCTTCGACTGTCGCTGATTCCCCACGCCCTGGAGTGGGCGTTGAAGTCTCCCAGGACAATCGACGGACGAGGGAGGCACCTCGTCCAGGTACACCTCGTAGTCGGCGAGGGACCTCGCGGGAGAGACTTAGCAGCCAACTATGGCCAGGGTGCCCCATTGCACTGCAACAAAGCCCTGACCCCTTCCCAATAGGGAGCAGGGTGGGACACCCTCTCCACCCCCCCAGTAGATCGCTACGGAACCCAGCTCATCGCCGAACCAGTGAGGGTGGTCCGGCACGGCATAGGGCTCCGCCACTACTGCCAGAGCAACCCGGCACTCCGCAATGGTCTGCATAAACAAATGGTGAGCATTGCGGTTCAGGTTGCTCTGAAGGACCTTGAGGGGTGCGAAGAGGCCTACGCGACCTCCATTCCCGAGCTGGTGCTCGGGGTTGCGGCTGGTGCCGCCGGAACTGCCACGCTTGTGGAGGCAGGAGGACTCTCCTTGTCCTTCCTACCTCTTCTGTGGTGGGGCGCACCTCTTACCAAGACGATGGTTAGAGGGCAGCCCCAGGTCCGAGCACAGTGGACATTTGAGAGCAGGAGCTCTGCACTCCTTGGCCCTGTGCCCGGTCTCCCACAAGCGTAGCAACGCGTGCTCCGATTTACCTGGTTAGGCACCTACCGCCCACGTGTCCCTTTTCCAGGCACCGGAAGCAGTGCATGGGCCTGGTTCTAACTGCTCTACCCGAGCAGAACCCCAGCCCACGCTTACGCGTCCGGCGGTCACCAACTTGTGCACAGGCTGCCGCGGGCACCGTACCCAGCACGTGCCCATACGCATGGGTGTTCGGTGGACCTCTCCGACCTTAACGTCGTCCACCGAACACCCTCCAGCCTTTGCCACAGCCGCTGCGACCTCGCTCGGGCTGACGGCATCGTCGAGGTCCTTCACCCGAATGTCGCCCGACTTGACCGGGCGGCCAATTCGGACATCCAGCTCTGAAGGACCTCACGCATTTTGCCGCGAGACCGTCCGCCCTCGAACTGCCCTCGGGACCGCTGATCTCCAAGAGGAGACCACCGGTCACAGCCCGTTTTTGGCGAACAGTCTCAATGCCGATGTCCGCCAGCCTTATCTTCGACTTGGCTACCCCCATCACTTTGCGTAAGTGGTGGAGGAGCCAGTCGGCAGCGTCACCGTCACGGCAGCTGTGGACGGTGTGCGTATGGGCTTCGCCGTTTTTGGCTTTTGCCTTGGTGGCCGCAGGCCGCTGCCTGTTGGGCCTTAGGCTTTTTGGCCTTCTTGGCCACCTGTGCCCATTACCGATGTGCCGAGCAGGGCCCAGCCCACGCTTACGCGTCCGGCGGTCACCAACTTGTGCACCGCTGCCGCGGGGCACCGTACCCAGCACGTGCCCATACGCATGGGTGTTCGGTGGACCTCTCCGACCTTAACGTCGTCCACCGAACACCCCACAGCCGCTGCGACCTCGCTCGGGCTGACGGCATCGTCGAGGTCCTTCACCCGAATGTCGCCCGACTTGACCGGGCGGCCAATTCGGACATCCAGCTCTGAAAGGACCTCACGCATTTTTGCCGCGAGACCGTCCGCCCTCGAACTGCCCTCGGGACCGCTGATCTCCAAGAGGAGACCACCGGTCACAGCCCGTTTTTGGCGAACAGTCTCAATGCCGATGTCCGCCAGCCTTATCTTCGACTTGGCTACCCCCATCACTTTTGCGTAAGTGGTGGAGGAGCCAGTCGGCAGCGTCACCGTCACGGCAGCTGTGGACGGTGTGCGTATGGGCTTCGCCGTTTTTTTGGCTTTTGCCTTGGTGGCCGCAGGGGCCGCTGCCTGTTGGGCCTTAGGCTTTTTGGCCTTCTTGGCCACCTGTGCCCACGATGTGCTTGCGGGCACGTCCTTTAGTGGCCTCGGTGTCACCACTGGAGGCAGCTCAGCCACCGGAGGGTGAGAGGGCTTCTTCTTCGTGTTTGTCTTCCGCGAGTGCGACGGTGCCTCCTGCACCGGCTGCGGATTTAGTTTATAGTAGTTTGCCCCGGTCTCGCTTTCAGGGGAGGCCGGGTTGCCCTCTCCGGGAATACCCTTGCCTCGAACGCAGCCAATCTTGCCTCTACGAGCGCTCCCAAGCGCTCCATCAGCCCTTCCTCTGCGTTCTTTGTCCTCGGAGCGCTAGGGGCCCGCTGAGGAGGAGGCATGGCTGCCTGATGTTCCCCTCGCATCCGGAGAGCGCCGAGCTCCTCCGAAAGCCTCCCCACCTTCGTCGAGAGCTCGGCCAATTGCGAGCGAAGCTCAGCATTCTCCCGCTCGAGCCTCTCGACGTTGGGGGGCTGGGCCACCCTCCGTGCCAGTTCCGATGTGGCCGCCTCCACAAATCGGGTCGCCATTCGTAGGCTGTGGACGAATGAGCCCTTGAGGTTGCCCGATTTGTCGGCAACCTTGTCCACCGCCAGCAAGGACGACCGGATGAAGGCATCCAGGTCCGTGGTCGACGTGGCCTCCATCTCCCGCTCCAGATCGGCGGGTTTTGGAAGGCCAGCCTTAGCCCTCGTCAAGCTCTGGGCCACCGTTGGATCCCAGATGCCATCCTCCTCGTCAGCGACCACCTCCGTGTCCGTTAAACCCGCCGGGAACGAGACGGTACGTCACCGTATCGAATCGCGCATGCCCTCTATCGATTGTTACGTCGGAGAGTCGCGCGTCGATGGGACGCCGCTCGCGTAACGCTTTCAGCATGAAACGTCGCGTACGCGCGTGCGCTCCGACCAACACGACAGTCGTGATATCGTTTATCGTATACAAAATATTTAAACGGGCCGTGGTAGATACGCGATGCGCTGTTAGGCTAACATACCATCGTACCGTCCAACGGAACCGTCAATTGTTCGAGATACCGTCGCGCGAGCAACGTAAGACGAACAGTGTGGTTAATATTTTTTAACAGCCGGCCCTTAGACAGGAGTGGTCCTGGATATTTTTCCACGGACCGCAATGTGCGTTCGAAATGTCGATGTTCAAATGTGTCCTGCAGTTCACACTATGACGCGCAGTTAACTGCGTTCTTCATCGACCCGCGAGCCAAGTGGTCCCCCGTCCAGGGTAATCGTTTAAATAATGTTGTTTGTCTTTACGGGTACGGAAGGATCGGGAGACACGGTTTTACCCGCCGGTTTCCGCCCTGAAAAGGTCGTACTATCTGATCAACCACGCCGCAGGCGCGGAGATCACCATCCCATGCCTCGTGAGAGGTTATCCTTCGTAATATTCGTTTACGGAGCGACGGCGGCGGCGGCGGACTATCGTCGCAATTGTTTAAACTTTCGTTTATTCGGATTATTTATATGTAAATATAATATATACGTACGAACGGCGTTCGCGCATATTTATATTACGTTAATGATCCTTGCGCAGGTTCCCTACGGAAACCTTGTTACGACTTTTACTTCCTCTAAATGATCAAGTTTGGTCAACTTCCCAGCAACGCCGACGGCCGTGAAGCCACCGCGTGTCGGTCCGAAGACCTCACTAAATCATTCAATCGGTAGTAGCGACGGGCGGTGTGTACAAAGGGCAGGGACGTAATCAACGCGAGCTTATGACTCGCGCTTACTAGGAATTCCTCGTTTATGGGGGATAATTGCAAACCCCAATCCCCAGCACGAAGGAGTTTCAACGGGTTGCCCGGGCCTCTAGGCCAGGGAGAACATGCTGATTCCTTCAGTGTAGCGCGCGTGCGGCCCAGGACATCTAAGGGCATCACAGACCTGTTATTGCTCAATCTCGTGCGGCTCGAAGCCGCCGGTCCCTCTAAGAAGAATTTTAATACGTCGCCAGTGAGTTGCGTGACCGAAGCCACGCACACCTAAATGACGACGCCTATTTAGCAGGCTAGAGTTTCGTTCGTTACCGGAATTAACCAGACAAATCGCTCCACCAACTAAGAACGGCCATGCACCACCACCCACCGAATCAAGAAAGAGCTGTTAATCTGTCAATCCTTCCGGTGTCCGGGCCTGGTGAGATTTCCCGTGTTGAGTCAAATTAAGCCGCAGGCTCCACTCCTGGTGGTGCCCTTCCGTCAATTCCTTTAAGTTTCAGCTTTGCAACCATACTCCCCCCGGAGTCCAAAATCTTTGGTTTCCCGGAAGCTGCCCGCCGAGCCATCGTAGTAACGTCGGCGGATCGCAGCCGATGTTAAGTGATTACCGCAAATGCGCTGTCCATTATAATATTATGTTAACGTTATTGTTTTGTATTATAAATATGTATATATATATATTTATATATATATATATATATGTATATATTTATTAATTATGGAAAGCCTCGTCACCAGTAATAAAGCTCTCCGGATCCCCACACATCTGGAAAAACACAGCAGCATTATACTGCTATGTTACGCTGTTATTCCATGAGGGCATAGTCTTACCTCGGTCGAGCTGACCCATTCATTCTGCAGCTAGAAATAAACTATAGTGTAGCTCTACCACTGTCGATGAAGTCCCCAACAGCAGGAGTGCTGGAAGAGTTTTTTATGGGTCAAATAAGCTGCACTTTTGAACATACTATTCTCATCTTAGATTTCTTGAAGAAATACTGTGTGTAGATGAAAGTTAAATAAATAAATAATGATATATTAGAGACCTATAACGATGATGCTTTAAGTACTTGTACTTACTTCTTATTAATATATTGATTTGACTACTCCATGGGGTAGTGGTTAGAGTATATGGCTGCAGTGAAATGCCTGCGTTTGAATCTAAGTCGATTAACACTTGCGCATTTACAAGATGAGTCACGTTGTCGGTAGTTTTATGCTGTATTATGAATAAGTCGGCTCTACCGGGGATGGACTACGTTTTCACAGGATATCATCATGAAATAGCAGCATAATGCTGTTGTGTTTCGTTTGGTCAGTGTATGGATCCGTCATCATTTCTTGAGGAAGCTTTACATGCATCTAAATCTCTATAATTTATAGAAGCTTAAGCGATGTTGGAATCAAGATGGATAAACAGTTGCGTGCTTCTTAATCAATATGTAATCTTTTGTATAATGCTTAAAACTTCCTAATCAATAATAAACATAAAAAAAACCATGTTCCAGAGAACCGTGCAGAACTAAACTAATTCTGCACGGGGGCACAGTAAATTAAATAACAATTCTGTATTCTGTTTTATTACATCGCTATTATAGCACAGCCGTAAATTTATTTCTAGCTATTTAGTATATTTTTAAATTCACAATGATAAACAAGGCAAACTGTGTTAAGGGAAAAAAATGTGGAAAATTGCATAATTACACTTTGTTACAGTAGTAAACCGGAACATGCTTAACTTCTCAAGCACGCGGCACGCCAGTGAAAGCTACTAAAGCGGTCACCCATCAAATACTTAACATAGTTTAGTAACCTGAGTTTTAGTAATACAACGTTTTTTATTAAACAAACCCTTTTTTTATAATCTTATTTTATACTCGTGGTTTTTTGTGTCGTACTTGGGATGACGAACCAGTTCATCTGATTTTAAGTAACGTGTGCGCCCCATAATAACAGGCATACATTTTTAACAAAGATTTGTCATTACTGTGCACTGAGATAGAACGCTAAAATCACCTTACACTGATTTCGATTTCTACGTGATAATAATCGAACAGTCGTAAAGACCACGGTGCGGCTGGTTTCTATCAGTGTGAAATGGTCAACTGGTTTCTTATGTTTAGTGAATGGATCCGGTTCACCAGATCCGGTTATTGGTAGCGAGGTAAACCATGTCGGTCTTTGCACAGTATTGTACGTGCTAACTCTACCTTACCTCATCCTGTCCTTATAGCGCACATCGCTCTACTTTACTCAAACCGTAGGTGGAATCTGTTTGCAGATGAATTAATGGTACTATTGTCGCGACGGATGGAGTTCTGTGAGCGAGATGAATGAAAAGTTAGTAGTCTTCAAAAGAATTAATGTTATTGATTTATATTAAAGTAATTTAAATAAATAAATAATGATATATTAGAGACCTATAACGATGATGCTTTAAGTACTTGTACTTACTTCTTATTAATATATTGATTTGACTACTCCATGGGGTAGTGGTTAGAGTATATGGCTGCAGTGAAATGCCTGCGTTTGAATCTAAGTCGATTAACACTTGCGCATTTACAAGATGAGTCACGTTGTCGGTAGTTTTATGCTGTATTATGAATAAGTCGGCTCTACCGGGGATGGACTACGTTTTCACAGGATATCATCATGAAATAGCAGCATAATGCTGTTGTGTTTCGTTTGGTCAGTGTATGGATCCGTCATCATTTCTTGAGGAAGCTTTACATGCATCTAAATCTCTATAATTTATAGAAGCTTAAGCGATGTTGGAATCAAGATGGATAAACAGTTGCGTGCTTCTTAATCAATATGTAATCTTTTGTATAATGCTTAAAAACTTCCTAATCAATAATAAACATAAAAAAAACCATGTTCCAGAGAACCGTGCAGAACTAAACTAATTCTGCACGGGGGCACAGTAAATTAAATAACAATTCTGTATTCTGTTTTATTACATCGCTATTATAGCACAGCCGTAAATTTATTTCTAGCTATTTAGTATATTTTTAAATTCACAATGATAAACAAGGCAAACTGTGTTAAGGGAAAAAAATGTGGAAAATTGCATAATTACACTTTGTTACAGTAGTAAACCGGAACATGCTTAACTTCTCAAGCACGCGGCACGCCAGTGAAAGCTACTAAAGCGGTCACCCATCAAATACTTAACATAGTTTAGTAACCTGAGTTTTAGTAATACAACGTTTTTTATTAAACAAACCCTTTTTTTATAATCTTATTTTATACTCGTGGTTTTTTGTGTCGTACTTGGGATGACGAACCAGTTCATCTGATTTTAAGTAACGTGTGCGCCCCATAATAACAGGCATACATTTTTTAACAAAGATTTGTCATTACTGTGCACTGAGATAGAACGCTAAAATCACCTTACACTGATTTCGATTTCTCTACGTGATAATAATCGAACAGTCGTAAAGACCACGGTGCGGCTGGTTTCTATCAGTGTGAAATGGTCAACTGGTTTCTTATGTTTAGTGAATGGATCCGGTTCACCAGATCCGGTTATTGGTAGCGAGGTAAACCATGTCGGTCTTTGCACAGTATTGTACGTGCTAACTCTACCTTACCTCATCCTGTCCTTATAGCGCACATCGCTCTACTTTACTCAAACCGTAGGTGGAATCTGTTTGCAGATGAATTAATGGTACTATTGTCGCGACGGATGGAGTTCTGTGAGCGAGATGAATGAAAAAGTTAGTAGTCTTCAAAAGAATTAATGTTATTGATTTATATTAAAGTAATTTAAATAAATAAAAAATTGTAGAGGATCGTTTTGGGTGCTTATGTACTACAGTCCTCACTTATTATCAGAGATGTTCATAGATTCGATTGTCCCCCTTAGTTTTTTTTAATAAAAAAGTAGTGCTTTTATGTGTGCAAGCTATTGCGCAAACGCATCCTCATAACGTTTCGGAGTGTTATATAATGTTATTTTCCCTGGGAGACAGGGCGTCTTTTCAAGACTTAACCCCTGATACCAAAACAGGCCTCATTTCTATAGAAGATATAGAAGCAAATGTTGTTCAAAAGATTTCGGCGTTTCGGCGCATTTGCGAATTTCATATTATCATCGTCACTTTTTTATTTATTTTTTAAGTACAGCTCGATACTGATAGAGCTACACTGCAGTTTGATTATGATTCCTTATCAAGGATGAATGTAGATTTTATGGGCCGCGGCAATCACTTGGCATCAGGTGAACTGTATGCTCGTTTGTTACTCTCAATTTTAAAAAAAAAGTAGTACAGACTTTTCAATAATTCTTTTTTGCACTAAACTTGTTAAGATTTTGACTTTTATTTCTTTATCTGAATCATTAAGGTATCTAAGCGATGTTGGAATCAAGATGGATAAACAGTTGCGTGCTTCTTAATCAATATGTAATCTTTTGTATAATGCTTAAAAACTTCCTAATCAATAATAAACATAAAAAAAACCATGTTCCAGAGAACCGTGCAGAACTAAACTAATTCTGCACGGGGGCACAGTAAATTAAATAACAATTCTGTATTCTGTTTTATTACATCGCTATTATAGCACAGCCGTAAATTTATTTCTAGCTATTTAGTATATTTTTAAATTCACAATGATAAACAAGGCAAACTGTGTTAAGGGAAAAAAATGTGGAAAATTGCATAATTACACTTTGTTACAGTAGTAAACCGGAACATGCTTAACTTCTCAAGCACGCGGCACGCCAGTGAAAGCTACTAAAGCGGTCACCCATCAAATACTTAACATAGTTTAGTAACCTGAGTTTTAGTAATACAACGTTTTTTATTAAACAAACCCTTTTTTTATAATCTTATTTTATACTCGTGGTTTTTTGTGTCGTACTTGGGATGACGAACCAGTTCATCTGATTTTAAGTAACGTGTGCGCCCCATAATAACAGGCATACATTTTTAACAAAGATTTGTCATTACTGTGCACTGAGATAGAACGCTAAAATCACCTTACACTGATTTCGATTTCTACGTGATAATAATCGAACAGTCGTAAAGACCACGGTGCGGCTGGTTTCTATCAGTGTGAAATGGTCAACTGGTTTCTTATGTTTAGTGAATGGATCCGGTTCACCAGATCCGGTTATTGGTAGCGAGGTAAACCATGTCGGTCTTTGCACAGTATTGTACGTGCTAACTCTACCTTACCTCATCCTGTCCTTATAGCGCACATCGCTCTACTTTACTCAAACCGTAGGTGGAATCTGTTTGCAGATGAATTAATGGTACTATTGTCGCGACGGATGGAGTTCTGTGAGCGAGATGAATGAAAAAGTTAGTAGTCTTCAAAAGAATTAATGTTATTGATTTATATTAAAGTAATTTAAATAAATAAAAAATTGTAGAGGATCGTTTTGGGTGCTTATGTACTACAGTCCTCACTTATTATCAGAGATGTTCATAGATTCGATTGTCCCCCTTAGTTTTTTTTAATAAAAAAGTAGTGCTTTTATGTGTGCAAGCTATTGCGCAAACGCATCCTCATAACGTTTCGGAGTGTTATATAATGTTATTTTCCCTGGGAGACAGGGCGTCTTTTCAAGACTTAACCCCTGATACCAAAACAGGCCTCATTTCTATAGAAGATATAGAAGCAAATGTTGTTCAAAAGATTTCGGCGTTTCGGCGCATTTGCGAATTTCATATTATCATCGTCACTTTTTTATTTATTTTTAAGTACAGCTCGATACTGATAGAGCTACACTGCAGTTTGATTATGATTCCTTATCAAGGATGAATGTAGATTTTATGGGCCGCGGCAATCACTTGGCATCAGGTGAACTGTATGCTCGTTTGTTACTCTCAATTTTAAAAAAAAAGTAGTACAGACTTTTCAATAATTCTTTTTTGCACTAAACTTGTTAAGATTTTGACTTTTATTTCTTTATCTGAATCATTAAGGTATCTAGGCGATGTATGGAAACCAACATTATTTCGTCATTATCATGATTGTCGTCGTCATATGAGCTTGACTGACGCTAGTGTAACAAAACGTTATAGAAGATTAAAACCACTATACAAAATTTTCTTTACTTAATCGCTATTTGCTAATTTCGTACCCGTATCTTTTATTTGTGTAGTCACAAGTCTCTATTGTTTCGGACCTTACTTTCATTTCATGTTCGCTATCCAAACTGTGGATCAACTTAAAGTGCTCCAGGTAGTTGTTAGGACAAACTTTGTTCAAAGCTAATATGCAGGTGACAGCTTAAATTATATAATACATATTCGTACGATATTTTCTTTCACCGCCGAGAAAAATATAACATGATAATATTGAGTACAGGCCTTACAAGATATTAATTTAAAACCACGGGCAAGTTAATTATAAAATATGATGAGTATGTACTAATTTTTGCAAAGAATCACAATGCAGATGCGTTGTCACCCCTGGGGATCGCGATGGAATGTCTGGTCACCAGTAATAAAGGTCTACGTATCCCTGCACTCACCAGACGTAACACAGCAGCACCATGTTATTATTTTACGCTAGTATTCTGTGAGGGCATAGTCCTCCCAGGGTAGATTTGACCCATTCATTCTGCTGGTAGAAACAAACTGCAGTGTAGATCTACTATAAATTGCCACAAAGCACGATACTGAGCCACCTGCTTTGATCGACTTACCATGAACTTGCATATGTCGCTCCATCCATTGGCGGTCATCCTATACTGCAACTGCATGTCCGAGGTTGCCACTTATTAGCCTTACTGCCCCATAGGTAGACCACATTGCCTTTAAAGCTTCCTGACCTTTTGAGCTATGTCAGTTCTCCTGTTCTACTACGGATGTCTTGTTGTCTCTACGTATTCTATCATGTAGAGAAACACCCCATCGTAGCCTACGCTATAGCTAACAGGAACTGAAGGACTGTCTCAGTACCTGAAGCCATCTAATAACTCAACAGTGATGACTTAAGGTAATGAGTCATGGTTTATTTCATAATAAAATCAAAACTTAATCTAGCTATGTCGTAATACTAAGGGTTAATAACATCGCTACGAACACCAGAGGTACCGTACACTTTTTAAATTGTGTACTCTGTACTCTCCTTTTAACATTACAACTTTCAAAAATTTGACTAACAGAGACGAAAAGCTTTAAATATCCTTGACTTATTAAATAATGAATGACTTGGCTTCAAATATTTCACTGCTGGCCGTATGAGGAATCTCAAAGTAGCTAGGATATGGAGAACGCAATGCTCGGTGTTTCTTTTAAGATATCTCAAGAAGTTCTTATTTAATCGTTATATCTATTAAAATTCAGAAAAATATATATTATTTAGAAAAGGCTAATAATAGCTAATATATAATATACACATAAAAATCATATTATCATCGTCACTTTTTATTTATTTTAAGTACAGCTCGACACTGATAGAGCTACACTGCAGTTTGATTATGATTCCTTATCAAGGATGAATGTAGATTTTATGGGCCGCGGCAATCACTTGGCATCAGGTGAACTGTATGCTCGTTTGTTACTCTCAATTTTAAAAAAAAGTAGTACAGACTTTTCAATAATTCTTTTTTGCACTAAACTTGTTAAGATTTTGACTTTTATTTCTTTATCTGAATCATTAAGGTATCTAGGCGATGTATGGAAACCAACATTATTTCGTCATTATCATGATTGTCGTCGTCATATGAGCTTGACTGACGCTAGTGTAACAAAACGTTATAGAAGATTAAAACCACTATACAAAATTTTCTTTACTTAATCGCTATTTGCTAATTTCGTACCCGTATCTTTTATTTGTGTAGTCACAAGTCTCTATTGTTTCGGACCTTACTTTCATTTCATGTTCGCTATCCAAACTGTGGATCAACTTAAAGTGCTCCAGGTAGTTGTTAGGACAAACTTTGTTCAAAGCTAATATGCAGGTGACAGCTTAAATTATATAATACATATTCGTACGATATTTTCTTTCACCGCCGAGAAAAATATAACATGATAATATTGAGTACAGGCCTTACAAGATATTAATTTAAAACCACGGGCAAGTTAATTATAAAATATGATGAGTATGTACTAATTTTTGCAAAGAATCACAATGCAGATGCGTTGTCACCCCTGGGGATCGCGATGGAATGTCTGGTCACCAGTAATAAAGGTCTACGTATCCCTGCACTCACCAGACGTAACACAGCAGCACCATGTTATTATTTTACGCTAGTATTCTGTGAGGGCATAGTCCTCCCAGGGTAGATTTGACCCATTCATTCTGCTGGTAGAAACAAACTGCAGTGTAGATCTACTATAAATTGCCACAAAGCACGATACTGAGCCACCTGCTTTGATCGACTTACCATGAACTTGCATATGTCGCTCCATCCATTGGCGGTCATCCTATACTGCAACTGCATGTCCGAGGTTGCCACTTATTAGCCTTACTGCCCCATAGGTAGACCACATTGCCTTTAAAGCTTCCTGACCTTTTGAGCTATGTCAGTTCTCCTGTTCTACTACGGATGTCTTGTTGTCTCTACGTATTCTATCATGTAGAGAAACACCCCATCGTAGCCTACGCTATAGCTAACAGGAACTGAAGGACTGTCTCAGTACCTGAAGCCATCTAATAACTCAACAGTGATGACTTAAGGTAATGAGTCATGGTTTATTTCATAATAAAATCAAAAGTTATTCTCAATGTGATAAAGTAAAGACAAAACAGCAATTCGTGTGTTGTACAAATGTCAATATAATACCCATGCTTAACAGTGGACTAATGCTGGGCTAAGACAATATAATAATGATGACAATGTTGCCTCGGCTTCTAATGGAACCTATTACCATCAATTTAGTAGCCGAGTACTCTAAATAAGATCTAACATATTTATAGAGACATATTTTATCAAACATTTTACGAGCGATTCCATTCTAACGTTAAGAGAAGAGGATGTGGATGGAGGAAGAGAGAACAGCAATTTTTACAATTCTACTAGTTATCGTATATTATAAAAAATCCGTTATGATTACATAGTGTACGAGTAAATGTTACGAGTACATAAAAGTAAGCTTAAACTTAATCTAGCTATGTCGTAATACTAAGGGTTAATAACATCGCTACGAACACCAGAGGTACCGTACACTTTTTAAATTGTGTACTCTGTACTCTCCTTTTAACATTACAACTTTCAAAAATTTGACTAACAGAGACGAAAAGCTTTAAATATCCTTGACTTATTAAATAATGAATGACTTGGCTTCAAATATTTCACTGCTGGCCGTATGAGGAATCTCAAAGTAGCTAGGATATGGAGAACGCAATGCTCGGTGTTTCTTTTAAGATATCTCAAGAAGTTCTTATTTAATCGTTATATCTATTAAAATTCAGAAAAATATATATTATTTAGAAAAGGCTAATAATAGCTAATATATAATATACACATAAAAATCATATTATCAATTATCAATTTCAGCGCCACGTTGCAGCTTGTTTCTAGCTACAGCTTAAATTAGTTGGCTCATGAAATAGCAGCATAATGTTCCTCAGGATGTTTGATCAATGTGATCTTGGATTTTGTTTAGCATGAATATAAGATCACGTAGTATCAGGATAACTGTCACCACCCATAGTTTCATATTTTCGTTTGAAGTAGGGCTCAGAATGTGTTGCCAACACATTCAAAGTCAGTAAGTGAGTATAGATGTAGAAAAAATCTAACGTTACAAATAAACATACATTACTTAACAAAACGCATTGCAAGCAAGCACCTGTTCCCGATGGATCTCATTACCATTTTCAATATAATACTAATAAGTCACCCGACACGTGAAAGGATAATTTGTGAACCCTTAATTGGTTCAAACCTAAAATCACGACTCAGTAAAAAAGTACACAGAGTACTAACCTCATCTACTTATAAATTATCACATGACATCCCTGGCCAATTTTCAAAATGATAGTTAGCGCGTAAAGATATATTTTATTACATATTTTACGAGTGTCAGCCATTTTAGTGTTAACAGAAGTACAGTAAATATTCTGATATCGCCATTAAAGCCAACTCTATATAAGTTTGTCATCTGGTACAAATTATTAATTGATTTATAGACCAGGCGGTGGGTTCATAAAACAGGTTTTTTTTTATTTTTATTTTTCCAGCCGTTGTTAGCCCGAGGGCTTTACAGTTACACTGGTTGAGAGGTGACCGAGCGCTTATGGCGCTCAGTCGAGACCTCTATTACCAGCACAAGGGCCCTGAGAGGCTTGTACCGTTACCCTGCTCCGCGAGAGCGTCTGTATAGAGGGTGTCCGAGAGGGCCGAAACTTGGATCGGTCAGTTGCTTCTGACTAAGAATTATTTCTTATGATCTTCGATGTTCGTACCATCTTTACGCCGATGATCTACAATTATACATTCAGGCAACCAAAGATAGACTACCAGAATATATTTGTTTTATAAACAAAGATTTAGATGCCATCAGAAAGTGGACAGACAAGTTTGATTAACAGTTAACCCTTTGAAGTGTCAGGCCATTGTCATAAGGAGCTCCTGCATTATAAGTACGTTCGACTTATGCAAACTTCCACCACATACAATACTATATAGGTTTCACCAGAATTATGAAATAAACCATGACTCATTACCTTAAGTCATCACTGTTGAGTTATTAGATGGCTTAAGGTACTGATACAGTCCTTAGGTTCCTGTTAGCTATATATATATATATATATATATATATATATATATATATATATATATATATATATATATATATATATATATATATATATATATATATATATATATATATATATATATATATATATATATATATATATATATATATATATATATATATATATATATATATATATATATATATATATATATATATATATATATATATATATATATATATATATATATATATATATATATATATATATATATATATATATATATATATATATATATATATATATATATATATATATATATATATATATATATATATATATATATATATATATATATATATATATATATATATATATATATATATATATATATATATATATATATATATATATATATATATATATATATATATATATCGAAATGAAAAATTCGACTGTGTGTAATTCGATATATATATATATATATATATATATATATCGAAATGAAAAATTCGACTGTGTGTAATTCGATATATATATATATATATATATATATATATATATATATATATATATATATATATATATATATATATCGAAATGAAAAATTCGACTGTGTGTAATTCGATATATATATATATATATATATATATATCGAAATGAAAAATTCGACTGTGTGTAATTCGATATATATATATATATCGAAATGAAAAATTCGACTGTGTGTAATTCGATATATATATATATATATATATATATATATACATATCGAAGGCGCCAGCGTTCAGTTCGTTTCGATGAATCGTTATCATGTTGGCTTGATCTTGCGTGTGGCGTCCCGCAAGGCGGTATTCTCTCTCCTATTTTATTTTCTGTCTTTATAAATTTCATCACTCATGATCTTCGATGTTCGTACCATCTTTACGCCGATGATCTACAATTATACATTCAGGCAACCAAAGATAGACTACCAGAAATTATTTGTTTTATAAACAAAGATTTAGATGCCATCAGAAAGTGGACAGACAAGTTTGGATTAACAGTTAACCCTTTGAAGTGTCAGGCCATTATCATAGGGATCTCCCGCATTATAAGTACGTTCGACTTATGCAAACTTCCACCACATACAATACTATATAGGTTTCACCAGAATTATGAAATAAACCATGACTCATTACCTTAAGTCATCACTGTTGAGTTATTAGATGGCTTAAGGTACTGATACAGTCCTTAGGTTCCTGTTAGCTATAGCGTAGGCTACGATATAAGATTTTGGGTGCGTGTAATCATCTTTACCCGGCTTCCTCAGCACCACTACAGCGGCTTCCTTCCACTTAGTAGGGAAGTGGGCAATGCTAAAACATTTGTTTATTAGGGTTAGAAACAGCGTCGGGTCCAGAGCAATAGCCGCTACACAAATATCCGCCGTGAGGCCATCGATGCCTGGGGCCTTTTTTGGGTTAAAACTTGTCGCTGCCCACTTTAGTTCCTCCTCCGTAAAGGGTGGATCACAAAGTTCATCATGGATACTCATATTTACGACTTCGGCCCTTTCTCTGGTCAGCTTGTGTTCTGCATCGTCATCTCCATTTCGGTCATCAGGGTAAAACACCTCAGACAAGATCCTGGCTGACTCTTCCCTCCCATGACTCTACCGTCTATCACTAAGGGGTATCCTCCTGTCTTACTGTAGTACGGCCTATCACTCTGTAAATGCCGTCCCACATTGATTCCCGCTCTTGCGTACCACAAAACTCTTTCCAACTAGTGGTCTGAGCCCGTTTTGTCTCCAACTGGTATTGTTCTTTTGCTTTCGTATATTGCTCGACAACCAATTTCGAGGACAGGCGCGGCGTAAGATATACGTCGCTTCAACCTGAGACTACTCTTTGAGTTTAGATAGCTCTTTGGTCCACCACGGCAACCCAATTCGTCTTTTATTTCCTAATTTTGGTATTGTACTTTCACATGTTTCTATGATGCTCTCTGAATAATTATCTACTACTTTATCTAATTCCTCTCTTTTCGATATAATTTCTATTTCCATTTTAGTGATGTTCTTATCTGTTTGGGCGAGTTTCTCACGAAACTCACTCCAATTTGCCTTCTTTGTATTAAATGTCCTTGTTGTCCTTTTATATCTAACCCTATTGATTTTTCCAAATTGATGCTGAATAGGATTGCCCTGTGGTCCGAGCTAGTCATCTCTCCTGAGACTCTCCAGTTCTCCACTCTACCAAGCAGATTCGTCGAGCAGGTGGTTATGTCAACGCAGCTGGTGAACCTTTTTCCTCCTCTAATGGTATCAAAAGTAGGCTCAGTCCCTTGGTTAAGTATATGGAGCTCCAGTTCATCCAATGTGGCCGCTACCTCTAACCCCTATTGTCCACTTCCCGGCTTCCCACCACGTATTCCACGCGTTCACGTCTCCACCCAGTATCACGCTTCCAGTCCCCAAACCCTCCACGGCCGCTTTAATAGAGTCCAGGTATGGATCAATGGGCTTATCACCCTCCAGGTACACCGACACCACTCCTATCTCCCAGGCCCCTGTTCTCAATTTGGCAACAACTATGTTCTCAGTTGTGAGGTCGGGGCACTGAGTGATGTCAATGGTGTCGTCGAACAGTACAATGGCAGCCTTGATCACCTTTCCGGTGGTTCGAGTGTGACATTGTACTATTCTTGTGCCCTGGTAGTGTCGCATCTCCCCGATCCGCCCGATATAGGTTCCTGGACTATGGCGAACGTTATTTTACGCCTAGCTGCCTCGATGATTAATTCGGCCGTGGCGAGTTCACTCCTTTGAAGGTTTGCCTGGACCACGTGATACCGGTGGTTGCTGGTGTTTGGAGTGCTACCTACCCCTTGAACGCCCTTAGCAATACGCTACCGTTGATCTAGCCAGGGTCTCCCACCTCTTTCTCACCGGACACTCCATGCTGAACGTGTTGTGGCCCGTTTTCTCCATTTTTGCTTTCGAGCAATTCCGACATGTCGGTACCTCCCCGGAAAGCCAGGCAGTGCACTCCGCTCTAAGGTGTGGGCCCCCGCAGTGGCTACAGACGTCTGCCGTCTCAGTGCATAGCCTTTGCTGTGTCCATACCCCAAACATCTGGAGCACTGAATAAGGGGAGATTGATCCGACACCCTTATCCGCTGTAGGTCCACGTGCACCACTCCTGCCTCTGTTAGGCAGTTCCAAAGCCGTGGGGAAACCTTCATGACTATGTGTGCTGTGAGCGGATTCCTGGTCTTTTTCCTATATTTGACCTCCATTCGTAAATCTTCCCCACTGACGTCTTTAAAGAGATGTTTATTTTGGCCTTTAATAGCCTTCACTACGTCATCGTCGGTGTTGTACTGCATTACGTCTTTCAGTATCACCAACGGATCTTTATTTTGACGTCATCTACGTTTAAGTTTGCTCCGGCTTTCTTTATTCTATCTTTCACTTTGTTCACCTCTTCTTGCGTTCTACAGCCCACTATCACCTTCCTGTCCTTCGCTTTCCTTATTTTGTCTATCCTAAGACCTTCTTCTGTGGCATTTATTGCCTTTCTTATCTTGACAATCACCTGATCTCCTGTTTCTCTTTCATCCGTGGATGTGATCGCCACCGAGTGCATGGCCATGTTCTCTGGTGGCGAAATCCTACTTGGTCTCGCCGCCATACTTGCGTACGACACTTTATCTTGTCTAATTTCCTGTTTCTTTAACTCTTCCTTTAGTTTTTCCATTTCTCTTTATTTTCTTCTAGTAGCTTTCCATGTTCCTCTAGCTTCTTAAAAATATGTTTTCAGTTTCTTCTTTTCTTTTCTCCCTTTCCCCTTCTGGATCTTTCGTCTTCTTTTCTATCTCCTTTTCCTTCCTTTCTGTCCCTGGACTCCTATCTTTTTCTGCCTCCTTGACCAGCTGATAGAGCCTCTCTATTGCCTGAGTGACCTCCGTCTTTATATCAGTCCTCAGATTTCTTGAATTGTTCAAATTCAGCTTAGCTTTGTGGAGGCAGGCCCGAGCCTCTGTTAAGCGATCCGCATATTTGGTCACCTCCGTCTTTGCACCTCTTCCGAGGCTGATGGCCTGCGGTCCTTTCTTTGCATCCTGAGAGGTCGCTACCTTCTGTTTTTGGCGGACCGCCAGTGTGCCAGTCTTGCCTGATTGTTTCTGTTCAACCAGAGACCCATCGTTAACAGCTGACCTTGACAACGACCCTCTAGAGCTTGGAGGGAGCACCTGCACTGCCACTTCACTGCTCACCACTGGTGTGCTCGTGGAGGGGATGACCTCTGCTTCTAGGGGACTCGACATGAGTAAGTCTTCTGTGACGCTCACAGATGTTGCCTTCGGAAGGTCCTCGCTTGCGGCTTTGGTGGCCTTTTTTGTTGGTGTGCGTATTCCGATCATTTTTCAGTCAAATATGAATTTAATATTTTTATGATTTTTATGGCTGGGTAGAAATCTACCTAAGTAATGAAGACTGGGAGGGTGGGCAGGCGATTTTTTCCTACTTTAGTGCGTTTCTGTTCCAGGTTTCGGCTGATTCGTCGGTTGTGGACAGGGACCTACCGATCGGGAGCAAAAACAACACGAAAACTAACGAAAATAAAAATTTTATAAATCTAATATAATTACGTAACTAAGAAAACTTAAAAAACTGATAAAAACGAGAAAAATGGCCTGAAAGCGGCGCAAGAAGACTTTTGGTTAGGTTAGGTTAGGTTAGGTTAGGTTCCCCCCCGAAGGGTTCCCGCTTTGTCGTAGCGGGGGGGCTTAGTAACCGTGGTGTGGAGTTAACCACGGTGAAGCTAAGAGGAACCCAAATGGCCGGCCTAAGGCGCTCTAAGGCCGGCCCGAGGAGGCTGCTCCGGGCGGGCTGGAGCTGAGCCCGCCCCGGATGCGTGTCGGTGGGCTGCGGGGTGCGGATGGACGGAGCGAGGCCGTCTTACGCACCATCCGCAGCCGAGGCGGAGTCGGGGGAATGGGGTGGCGGTGCGGGGGCTGTCTAGACCGGTACCGCGCATCGTCCCCCCCGTCCTCCGCATCCGAGACGGAGTCGCGGAGGGAGGGTAGTGTATCTCCCTATCCTCCGCGACTAAAGCGGGGGTCGCACCGCTGATGCGGCCGTGGTGGGGCCGCGGGTTCAGTGGAGTGTGGTTGATCCTGCCGCTCTCCTGTCCTCCGCGGCCGAACATTGGTCGGCGGCGGAGCCTAACACCAGATCCGCCGCAGGGGCTGGGGCTTCCTGGCCCCATGGCCTCTGGGGACTCGGGGAGTCCGCTTCCCACCTACAGAGGAGGCCGAGTTGGAGGGCGCGTCCGTGTTCCGGCGCGCCCTGCCAGGAGGGGTGGAGAGGGAGATGTCCTCCCCGGAGAAGGCCGCCTGGTCGGCCGGCGCAGGCGGGGTCGCGGATGTGTGCGAAAGCGTTCCCGTGACCCCGCCATACGCGACGATGGAGGAACACCATGGGGTTTTAGTCGGTGCGAGTCCGACATAACTCCACCCTTGCCCCCGCAGGTGGGTATGCGTAGGCATTTCCCATGTAAAAAAAAAAAAAAGGTTAGGTTAGGTTAGGTTATCGCGGACTACTTGCGCGACAGGTACATCTTGTACGTGGACCGAGACGGTACGAGGATCCGGAGGGAGATCCAGTGTGGGGTTCCACAGGGGTCGGTTTTGGGCCCGTTACTGTGGAATCTCGCCTACGACTCTGTTCTGCGAGTCGAGCCCGCTGGCGTTAATGTCATCTGTTACGCTGACGACACGTTGGTGGTCGCCAGCGGGGACTCCTTCGAGAGGACCAAGGAGCTCGCCGAGCTTGGGGCGGAAATCGTCGTCGCCAAAGTCCACGAGTTGGGACTGGAGGTAGCGCCTCACAAGACCGAGGCGCTATGGTTCCACAAGCTGCCGCGCAGCAGGGAACCACCCGACTCGTGCGTCCGAGTAGGTGAGTCTGAAGTCAGAGTGGGGCGGTACATGAAGTACCTAGGCCTCACTCTGGACAGTCGCTGGGGCTTCGAAGAGCATTTCGAGCGCCTGGTCCCCCGGATCGAGAGGGTAGCGGGTGCTATGCACAGACTGCTGCCCAATCTCGGGGGACCGAGTGAGGAAGTCCGCCGCCTCTACGCTGGGGTCGTACGATCCGTAGCCTGTACGGGCGCCCATCTGGCGAAGAGGCTGGCCATCCGACGCTGTAGGACGAAAATCTACAGCGTCCAGCGTAGGATGGCCATACGGGTCGTACGAGGATACCGGACGGTATCGTTTGAGGCGGTGATAATCCTGGCTCGCTTTCCACCTCTGGATATACTGGCGGACATGGACGCGAGGGTGTATCACCGAATTCGCGTCCTACGCCAGAGCGGTGGGGGCGAGCCAGAAGAGGCGCTCGAGGCGGTAAAACGGCAGGAACGACGTATCGCATTCGCGACGTGGCGCGCAAGGCTCCGCGAGGAGCACTATGCGCGCAAACGCGTCGTCGGAGCATTCCTGCCGGTCTTCGAAGCCTGGATGCGGCGACGAGAAGGAAGACTCACCTACAGACTTACGCAGGTGATCACCGGGCACGGTTGCTTCGGTGATTACCTGTGTAGGATCGGTCGCGAGGCGACGGCGAATTGCTTCCACTGTGGCGGCAACGACCAAGACTCCGCATCGCACACGCTCGCTGCTTGCCCTGCGTGGGAAGCCGAGCGGCGGGTCTTGGTCGGCCACATCGGACGGAACCTGTCCCTGCCAGCAGTCGTGTCGGCGATGCTGCGCGGGGAATCGGCGTGGAGGGCCGTAGCCTCCTTCTGCGAGACCGTAATGGTCCGAAAGGAGGCTGCCGAGCGGGATAGAGAGAGGACCGATCCTGCTCGCAGACGGGGCCGACGCGGCGCTCACGGCCCTCCCGGTGATCCCCTACCGCAAACGGGGCCCTACGGGTCGCTGACGATCGGAGTGGGGGCTCCGACCGTCCAGTAATAGCGACCCCGAGGAGGACGACGGCACGACGTGGTACCGTGTCGTCGTGATAGTTCCGCGAGGGTTCTGGGGGTGCGATCTTCTCGCACGCCCCCGGGACGGGCTATCCCAGCGAAGCGCAGGGGGGTTGCGGTTGCGTTCCTTACGGAGATCCCGCGACCCCTCGCGAGCGTTGGTGGCGACCACCATGGGGTTTTAGTCGGTGCGAGTCCGACATAACCCATCCTTGCCCCCGCAGGGGTGGGTATGCGTAGGCATTTCCCCATGTAAAAAAAAAAAAAAGGTTAGGTTAGGTTAGGTCCCCCCGAAGGGTTCCCGCTTTGTCGTAGCGGGGCTTAGTAACCGTGGCTTGGTCACCCACGGTGAAGCTAAGAGGAACCCAAATGGCCGGCCTAAGGCGCTCTTTGGCCGGCCCGAGGAGGCTGCCCGGGTGGGCTCGTAACGAGCTCGCCTCGGAAGCGTGTCGGTGGACTGGGGGCGGAAGTGGCGGAGCGAGGCCGCCTTCCCGCCCCTCAGTAGCCGAGGCGGTGTCGCGGAGGGAGAGGAGTGTCGGTGTTGCGTTGCCGCTCTCCTATCCTCCGCGACTCAAGCGGGGGTCGCACCGCATGATGCGGCTGTGGTGGGGCCGCGGGGAAGAGGAGTGTCGGTGTTGCGTTGCCGCTCTCCTGTCCTCCGCGGCCGAACATCGGTCGGCGGTGGAGCCGCAGACCAGATCCGCCGCAGGGGCTGGGTTGGCTTAGTGCTTTCCTGGCCCCCATGGCCTCTGGGGGGCGGACTCGGGGGAGTCCGCTTCCCGCCTACAGAGGAGGCCGAGATGGAAGGCGCGTCCGTGTTCCGGCGCGCCTTGCAGGAGAGGGGCGGAGAGGGGGATGTCCTCCCCCCGAAGGAGGGGCCGGCTTGCCGGCCAGCGCAGGCGGGGTCGCGGAGGTGTGCGAAAGCGTTCCCGTGGCCCCGCCATACGCGACGAAGGTGGAACACCATGGGGTTTTAGTCGGTGCGAGTCCGACATAACCCATCCTTGCCTCCGCAGGGGTGGGTATGCGTAGGCATTTCCCCATGTAAAAAAAAAAAAAGGTTAGGTTAGGTTAGGTTTTTTTTTTTTTGTAGACTCACCCTAAATCTCGTGATGCCAATTCTGACATGATAACTCAGGGACTTTTTTGTTCATTTCTAACATTATCCACTTACATTATATTTTAGTCGAGTCTTATCTCTGTATACATCGTATTCTATTCTTATATATATTTCTTCTTAGTCAAACTTAATATATATATAGTTCTAAATTTAGTTACATATAACTAAATATTCACACACATACTAACATACTCATACATTCATTTTGTTTTATTTTGTCGTATAGCTTTCATCGCCACACGCTTGCAGAAATGCAGGAATTTCTGGCTAAAATCTCTGCTACTGATAAGGACTGGCAAGTTATTTATTGTTACTTTTAAACCTGTGTAGCTCTCAACATTGAGCCTCTCCCCTGCGTTGACAGGACACTCCGTTATGAGGTGCAAGATATCCTCCTTGATGGTGTCGTCACAGACACACGACGGGCTCTCTTTACACCTGAAGCGGTTCAAGTATTCGGAGAAACCGCCGTGGCCCGTGAACACCTGCACAGACAGAGCGTCCATCTCCAGGTTTTAATTACGCTGAAGGCTTCTGACGCGTCCGGGAAGAAGGCTTTGGTGACGGAAGCCGTGTCACCCTCTCGATACCTCCTGTTCCATTCATCAACCGACTCCAAACGGATTTGTCGCTTGACGAACGAGACAGGGCATCGATCGTAGTCGGGGTCCTCTTGGTCTTAATTGCAGCCTCCTTTGCAAGTTCGTCCGCCCTCTCGTTCCTCCAAACCTGCGTGGGCTTTCACCCATGTTAGGAGATGTTCTTCCCACGTCCCCGCAATGTACAGATGTTTTGTCGTGCTTTCACCGCGAGGGGATGCAGGGAATCCGGGTTAATAACCGTTTGGAGGGCGGACCTGGAGTCGCAATAGACCCTGAAGTTCCGTGCAGAGTGCCGTAGTGCCCACTCGGTGGCTTCACTGATTGCCAGCAATTCCGCCTGGTAGACGGTGCAGTAATCACCCAGCTTGAGTTTTCGGGTACTCTTCTCGGCCGCGCCTATCCAAATGGATAGTGCCGTCTGACTTTCCCTCGATTTTACTACCGTCGGTGTAAATTCGGACGGTAGCCTCGTCTTGCGTAGGCAAATCCACACCGTCCCCATGCAGGTGAAGTCCAGCTCCAGCCTTTCGGCAGGATGTGGCATCTCGGCGTAGGGAGTCCTAGTCTCCATATCCCTGTCCCCTACCACTCGCCGCGATATGCCTCTTTACTTGGTAAAGAGAGGCTGCTTCCCTGATCCTTATATCCAGGGAAGCAATCCGTCTAGCAGCAGGCTGAATGCAGGGAGACGGTCCTATACGATTTCACAATCTTCTGGACAAACCCTCTCTGCTCGGAGTCCAGCTGCTTTCTGGCAGACCTTTTAGTGTCGCCGACGCCCATGCGCCCGCAGCGTACATGATCGTCGGCTCCACCACCGCCGTATAAATGGTTCTAACCACCTCGGGGTTCAATCCCCATTGACCTTAAGTGCCTCGACAGTTGGACGTGTACAGACTTGCCTGGACACACACATTTGCAATGTGCGCGTTGAACGTGAGTCCGTCGTCCACTGTGAGGCCGAGTATCTTGATGTTCTTGGAGAGCTCGATCCTCACACCGCCCATGGTCAGGAGTGGTGAGTCAAACTTCAGCTCTCGTCACTACCATAGCCTTAGTTTTGTGTGCTGCGAAGTTTAGCTTATTTTTGACCCCCCACCCCCGAACATAATCGAGTACCGGTTCGGCTCTCCGTTGCACTTCTAGTGCATTGTCCCCGAGATAATCAAACCACGTCATCAGCAAAGGCCTGACAGTATACCCTCTGCCCCAATTCTTCCAGAAGAGGATTAAGCAGCAGGTTCCACAGCGTAGGACCCCAATGGATCCTTGCACGCACCCCTTTGTCGTACGCTTGACCCATTCCGCACCGGCGAACCCGACGCGCACTGATCGATCGCTAAGATAGCTGTCAATTAGGCGCCTCAGGTCCACCGGGCATCCGGTCTCCGCCAGTCTGAGTCTGATCGCGGGCCACCACGCATTATCGAATGCTCCTCTATGTCCAGCGACACCAAAACAATGAGCTTTTCTCACGAAGCCGATCATTTAGGTGTCCCATCATGGCACAGAGGGAGTCTTCGGTACTACGTTGCGGCATGAAGCCGTACTGGCTGTCACTGATCTGGGGCACTATGTGCCACCTGATTCTCTGACAACCATCTTTCGCAGATCTTACCCAGTACCGGCAAGAGACCTATGGGTCTGTAGGACTTAGGGTCCGCGTATGTGTCCTTTCCCGGCTTCCGTATGACTATTACCACAGCTTCCTTCCACCTTGCAGGGAAGTAAGAAAGACTTAGGCACTTGTTCATAAGTGCGAGGAACAGGTCAGGGTCCAGTGTGATTGCCGTACAGCAGATGTCGGAGGTAAGGCCGTCCATTCCAGGCGCCTTTTGGATTGAACGACGACGCGGCCCACAGCAGTTCGCTCTTGGTGAATGGTGGGTTGCATGAGTCACGCAGCCCCTCATTTATTGTATCTGCAATTTCTCTTACTTGCTTGTGTTCCACGTCGTCGTTGGCGGGATTATCCTCTGGATAGAACGTATCCGCCAGCAATTTGGCCGACTCCTGCCCTCCCAGTACTACTCCATTTCGTACCAGAGGAACGTCCTCTTGTCTCACCGCTGTACGTCTAATCACCCGGTATATACCGTCCCACATCGACTCCCTATCTTGCTGGCCGCAGAAGGCCTTCCAGCTGGCGGTTTGCGCTTTCTTTACTTCAAGGAAATAGTTTTCCTTGGCCTCAAGGTACTGCTCGACAACCCACTCTCGACGGATCGGTGCAGCGCAAGAGATTCTGCGCTTTTTCCGCAGGACCTCTTTTTTGAGGTTAGTGAGTTCCACCGTCCACCAGGGCAATCCTATAAATTTCTTACTGCTGACTTTTAAGTGTTTTTCACACGTTTCTGCCATGGTGCTTGTTAGTTTTGTTATTATTTGTTCCAAATCTTCTGTATTTTAATTTCTTCAATTTTGGTTATATTTATTTCGTTGTTTTTGCCAAAGGTGGGCGAGTTCCACTTACGGAACTCGCTCCGTTCTTTTCTGGTATTGTATTTTCTTGTCGTGTTCTTTAATTCTGTGGTTCTATTGTTGTGTATATTAATTTCAAATAGGATGGCCCTGTGGTCGGAGTTTGTCACTCCATCTTCCAGGCGCCAGCCATCGATCCTCCCTAGAAGGGTCGCCGAGCAAGCTGTCACGTCCACATAGCTGGTAAATCTTCTGCCGCCCCTGATGGTGTCGAAAGTGGGCTCGGTTCCCCTGTTGAGTAGGTGGAGCTCAAGCTCGTCGAGCATTAAAGCCACCTCTGTTCCTCTCTTGTCCGTCTTTCGACTTCCCACCAAGAGTTCCATGCGTTCACATCCCCACCCAATATCACGTCTCTGGTGCCCATACCTACTACCGCGGCCGTGATGTCGTTAAGATAGGGGCGATAGGCTTATCACCCTCAAGGTATACGGAGACTACCCCGACCTCCCAGACCCCAATCCTCAACTTGGCAACTGCGATATTCTCAGTTGTCAAGTCGGGACACTGGGTGATCTGGATAGCTCCATCGAACACTACAATGGCGGCTTTGATAACCCGCTCGGAGTTAGGGCCTCGCGCATTGTATTGTCCGTACCCTCGATATTGTTTCATCTCCCCTATCCTCCCGATATAAGGCTCTTGCACCATTGCCAAGGTCAACTTGCGAGTGACCGCCTCGGTCATGAGCTCTGCTGTCGCAGTTTCGCCCTCTGCATGTTGACTTGATGACGCGATATTGGTGGCCACGATCGCCTTTAATACAGTAAAGACGCGCCCTTAGCAGAAGTAGTATGGTGGACCTCGCTAGTGTCTCCATTTCCTTCTGACAGGGCAGTCCGAACTGAATGCATTGTGGTTTCTCCTGTCCAGTCCTGCCTTCGAGCAGTTACAGCACGATGGTATCTCTCCAGAGAGCATTTCAGTGCACTCTGCTCTGAGGTGTGGACCTCCGCAGTGACTGCACACATCTGTCGTCTCCGTGCATACCCGCTTGCTGTGTCCATACCCCAGGCATCGTGAGCACTGTATGAGCGGTGATTGATCCTCCACTCTTACTCTGAAGATCTACATGTACAATACCCACTTGAGTAAGACTGGTCCATATCGGCGGAGAAACCCTCAAGACTACGTGCGATGTGAGCGATTCCTAGTCCTCTTCCTGTATTTGACTTCCATCCTGTCATTGTCTTTTCCTATATCTTTCAAGAGATGCCTGTTTTGCACCTTTAACGCTCTTATAATTTCCTTATCACTGTTGTATTGCATCACGTCACGTAATATGATTAATGGATCTTTATTTTGATTTCCTCGACTTTTAAGCTTGTTCCTGCCTTTTGTATTTTTCTTTTATTTTCTTAATTTCGTCTTGAGCATTGCAACCCAATATTACTTTTCTATCTCTTGCTTTCCTAATTTTGTCTATCTTTAATCCCTCTTCTTTGGCATTAACCACCTTTCTTATTTTATCCATCACCTGGTCTCCGTTTCCTTTTCATCGTTGGGTACCACAGAGTGTGCCGTATTTCCTGAGTGATGATCTCGTCTGTGGTTTAGCTTCCACACTTGCGTACGATCTTTTTCTTCCTAATTTCTTGTCTTTTTAACTCTTCCGTTAGTTTTTCCATTTCCTTTTGTTTTCTTCTAGAAGCTTTCCGTGTTCCTCTAACTTTCTTAAAATGTGCTTTCGCCTTCTTCTTTTCTTTGTCTCATTATTCCTGTTCCGGTTCTATCTTCTTTATGTTATCTATTATCTCTGTCCCTGTACTCCTATCTTTCTCTGCCTCCTTGACCAGTTGATAGAACACCTCTCATAGCCTAGTGACTTCCATTTTTATGTCTGTCCTCAGGTTTCTAGAGTTGTTCAAGTTCAGCTTGGCCTTATGGAGGCAGGCCGATCTCTCTGTTAAACGGTCCGCATACTTAGTCGTCTGTGTTTTCTCTGTGCCCTCCGCTGATAGTTTGCGGGTCTTTGCTTCTGGGAAGGTGCTATCCTCTGTTTCTGGCGAACCAAATCAGTAATGCTAAGATTTCCCTGAGAGTTTAGGTTCGTCCAGAGAAACATCACTAAGTGCGGGCTGTGAAGCCGGTCGTCCTGGTCGTCGGAGGTACCTGTGCTGCCCCTTCGCTAGAGACCACAGGAGTGCTTGATCAGTAGAACAACATCCACCTCTAGAACGTTTGACATTTTGTCTATGATATTAGTTAGGTTAGGTTAAGGTTAGGTTAGGTTAAGGTTAGGTTAGGTTAGGTTAGGTTAGGTTAGGTTAGGTTAGGTTAGGTTAGGTTAGGTTAGGTTAGGTTAGGTTAGGTTAGGTTAGGTTAGGTTAGGTTAGGTTAGGTTAGGTTATGTTAGGTTACAAAATCAGCACGAAAAACGAAGAAATGAAAATTTTTGCAAATGGAATAAAATTACGTAATTATGAAACTAAAAATAACTGATTAGAACTAGACTAGAAATGGCCTAAATGTGGCGCAGGATGACTGTCTAACGATTACATTAAACAAATGCTACAACAAAAACCAATTTGGAATGCTTAAGACTCTAATGCACACAGATAGAGGTGGTTAGGTTAGGTTAGGTTAGGTTATGTTGGGCTACAAAATCAGCACGAAAAACAGAAGAAATGAAAATTTTTGCAAATGGAATAAAATTACGTAATTATGAAACTAAAAATAACTGATTAGAACTAGACTAGAAATGGCCTAAATGCGGCGCAGTATGACCGTCTAACGATTACATTAAACAAATGCTACAACAAAAACCAATTTGTAATGCTTAAGACTCTAATACACAAATATATGGTAGTTAGGTTAGGTTAGGTTAGGTTAGGTTAGGTTAGGTTAGGTTAGGTTAAGGTTAGGTTAGGTTAGGTTAGAGTTAGGTTAGGTTAGAGTTAGGTTAGGTTAGGTTAGGTTAGGTTAGGTTAGGTTAGGTTAGGTTAGGTTAGGTTAGGTTAGGTTACAAAATCAGCACGAAAAACGAAGAAATGAAAATTTTTACAAATGGAATAAAATTACGTAATTATGAAACTAAAAATAACTGATTAAGAACTAGACTAGAAATGGCTAAATGCGGCGCAGGATGACTGTCTAACGATTACATTAAACAAATGCTACAACAAAAACCAATTTGAAATGCTCAAGACTCTAATGCACACAGATAGAGGTGGTTAGGTTAGGTTATGTTGGGCTACAAAATCAGCACGAAAAACGAAGAAATGAAAATTTTTTACAAATGGAATAAAATTACGTAATTATGAAACTAAAAATAACTGATTAAGAACTAGACTAGAAATGGCCTAAATGCGGCGCAGGATGACTGTCTAACGATTACATTAAACAAATGCTACAACAAAAACCAATTTGTAATGCTTAAGACTCTAATGCACACAGATAGAGGTGGTTAGGTTAGGTTAGGTTAGGTTAGGTTAGGTTAGGTTAAGGTTAGGTTAGGTTAGGTTAGGTTAGGTTAAGGTTAGGTTAGGTTAAGGTTAGGTTAGGTTAGGTTAGAGTTAGGTTAGGTTAGGTTAGGTTACAAAATCAGCACGAAAAACGAAGAAATGAAAATTTTTGCAAATGGAATAAAATTACGTAATTATGGAAACTAAAAATAACTGATTAAGAACTAGACTAGAAATGGCTAAATGCGGCGCAGGATGACTGTCTAACGATTACATTAAACAAATGCTACAACAAAAACCAATTTGAAATGCTCAAGACTCTAATGCACAAAGATAGAGGTGGTTAGGTTAGGTTAGAGTTAGGTTAGGTTAAGGTTAGGTTAGGTTAAGGTTAGGTTAGGTTAGGTTAGGTTAGGTTAGGTTAGAGTTAGGTTAGGTTAAGGTTAGGTTAGGTTTAGGATAGGTTAGGTTATGTTGGGCTACAAAATCAGCACGAAAAACAGAAGAAATGAAAATTTTTGCAAATGGAATAAAATTACGTAATTATGAAACTAAAAATAACTGATTAAGAACTAGACTAGAAATGGCCTAAATGCGGCGCAGTATGACCGTCTAACGATTACACTAAACAAATGCTACAACAAAAACCAATTTGGAATGCTTAAGACTCTAATGCACAAAGATAGAGGTGGTTAGGTTAGGTTAGGTTAGGTTACAAAATCAGCACGAAAAACAGAAGAAATGAAAATTTTTACAATGGAATAAAATTACGTAATTATGGAAACTAAAAATAACTGATTAGAACTAGACTAGAAATGGCTAAATGCGGCGCAGGATGACTGTCTAACGATTACACTAAACAAATGCTACAACAAAAAACCAATTTGTAATGCTTAAGACTCTAATACACAAATATATGGTAGTTAGGTTACAAAATCAGGACGAAAAACGAAGAAATGAAAATTTTTACAAATGGAATAAAATTACGTAATTATGAAACTAAAAATAACTGATTAGAACTAGACTAGAAATGGCTAAATGCGGCGCAGTATGACCGTCTAACGATTACACTAAACAAATGCTACAACAAAAACCAATTTGGAATGCTTAAGACTCTAATGCACACAGATAGAGGTGGTTAGGTTAGGTTAGGTTAGGTTTAGGTTAGGTTAGGTTATGTTAGGCTACAAAATCAGCACGAAAAACGAAGAAATGAAAATTTTTACAAATGGAATAAAATTACGTAATTATGAAACTAAAAATAACTGATTAGAACTAGACTAGAAATGGCCTAAATGCGGCGCAGTATGACCGTCTAACGATTACACTAAACAAATGCTACAACAAAAATCCAATTTGGAATGCTTAAGACTCTAATGCACAAAGATAGAATTGGTTAGGTTAGGTTAGGTTAGGTTAGGTTATGTTAGGCTACAAAATCAGCACGAAAAACAGAAGAAATGAAAATTTTTACAAATGGAATAAAATTACGTAATTATGAAACTAAAAATAACTGATTAGAACTAGACTAGAAATGGCCTAAATGCGGCGCAGTATGACCGTCTAACGATTACACTAAACAAATGCTACAACAAAAACCAATTTGGAATGCTTAAGACTCTAATACACAAATATATGGTAGTTAGGTTAGGTTAGGTTAGGTTAGGTTATGTTAGGCTACAAAATCAGCACGAAAAACAGAAGAAATGAAAATTTTTACAAATGGAATAAAATTACGTAATTATGAAACTAAAAATAACTGATTAGAACTAGACTAGAAATGGCCTAAATGCGGCGCAGTATGACCGTCTAACGATTACATTAAACAAATGCTACAACAAAAACCAATTTGAAATGCTCAAGACTCTAATGCACACAGATAGAGGTGGTTAGGTTAGGTTAGAGTTAGGTTAGGTTTAGGATAGGTTAGGTTATGTTAGGCTACAAAATCAGCACGAAAAACAGAAGAAATGAAAATTTTGCAAATGGAATAAAATTACGTAATTATGAAACTAAAAATAACTGATTAGAACTAGACTAGAAATGGCCTAAATGCGGCGCAGGATGACTGTCTAACGATTACACTAAACAAATGCTACAACAAAAAACCAAATGAAATGCTTAAGACTCTAATGCACAAAGATAGAGGTGGTTAGGTTAGGTTAGGTTAGGTTATGTTAGGCTACAAAATCCTTTGAAAAACGAAGAAATGAAAATTTTTACAAATGGAATAAAATTACGTAATTATGGAAACTAAAAATAACTGATTAGAACTAGACTAGAAATGGCTAAATGCGGCGCAGTATGACCGTCTAACGATTACACTAAACAAATGCTACAACAAAAACCAATTTGTAATGCTTAAGACTCCTAATGCACACAGATAGAGGTGGTTAGGTTAGAGTTAGGTTAGGTTAGGTTAGGTTAGGTTAGGTTAGGTTAGGTTAGGTTATGTTAGGCTACAAAATCAGCACGAAAAACAGAAAGAAATGAAAATTTTTACAAATGGAATAAAATTACGTAATTATGAAACTAAAAATAACTGATTAGAACTAGACTAGAAATAGCCTAAATGCGGCGCAGTATGACCGTCTAACGATTACACTAAACAAATGCTGCAACAAAAACCAATTTGAAATGCTCAAGACTCTAATGCACACACAGATAGAGGTGGTTAGGTTAGAGTTAGGTTAGGTTATGTTAGGCTACAAAATCAGCACGAAAAACGAAGAAATGAAAATTTTTACAAATGGAATAAAATTACGTAATTATGGAAACTAAAAATAGCAGTTAGAACTAGACTAGAAATAGCCTAAATGCGGCGCAGTATGACCGTCTAACGATTACACTAAACAAAATGCTACAACAAAAACCAATTTGAAATGCTCAAGACTCTAATGCACACAGATAGAGGTGGTTAGGTTAGGTTAGAGTTAGGTTAGGTTAGGTTAGGTTAGGTTATGTTAGGCTACAAAATCAGCACGAAAAACGAAGAAATGAAAATTTTTACAAATGGAATAAAATTACGTAATTATGGAAACTAAAAATAAACAGATTAGAACTAGACTAGAAATGGCTAAATGCGGCGCAGGATGACTGTCTAACGATTACACTAAACAAATGCTACAACAAAAAACCAAATGAAATGCTTAAGACTCTAATGCACAAAGATAGAGGTGGTTAGGTTAGGTTAGGTTAGGTTATGTTAGGCTACAAAATCAGCACGAAAAACGAAGAAATGAAAATTTTTACAAATGGAATAAAATTACGTAATTATGAAACTAAAAATAACTGATTAGAACTAGACTAGAAATGGCCTAAATGCGGCGCAGTATGACCGTCTAACGATTACACTAAACAAATGCTACAACAAAAAACCAATTTGAAATGCTCAAGACTCTAATGCACACAGATAGAGGTGGTTAGGTTACGTTAGGTTAGGTTTAGGTTAGGTTAGGTTATGTTAGGCTACAAAATCAGCACGAAAAACGAAGAAATGAAAATTTTTACAAATGGAATAAAATTTCGTAATTATGAAACTAAAAATAAACAGATTAGAACTAGACTAGAAATAGCCTAAAATGCGGCGCAGGATGACTGTCCTAACGATTACACTAAACAAATGCTACAACAAAAACCAATTTGGAATGCTTAAGACTCTAATGCACAAAGATAGAATTGGTTAGGTTAGGTTAGGTTAGTTAGGTTAGGTTTAGGTTAGGTTAGGTTATGATAGGCTACAAAATCAGCACGAAAAACGAAGAAATGAAATTTTTTACAAATGGAATAAAATTTCGTAATTATGAAACTAAAAATAAACAGATTAGAACTAGACTAGAAATGGCCTAAATGCGGCGCAGGATGACTGTCTAACGATTACACTAAACAAATGCTACAACAAAAAACCAATTTGGAATGCTTAAGACTCTAATGCACAAAGATAAAAGGTGGTTAGGTTAGGTTAGGTTAGGTTAGGTTAGGTTATGTTAGGCTACAAAATCAGCACGAAAAATGAAGAAATGAAAATTTTTACAAATGGAATAAAATTACGTAATTATGAAACTAAAAATAACTGATTAGAACTAGACTAGAAATGGCCTAAATGCGGCTTAGTATGACCGTCTAACGATTACATTAAACAAATGCTACAACAAAAAACCAATTTGAAATGCTCAAGACTCTAATGCACACAGATAGAGGTGGTTAGGTTAGGTTAGGTTAGGTTTAGGATAGGTTAGGTTATGTTAGGCTACAAAATCAGCACGAAAAACGAAGAAATGAAAATTTTTGCAAATGGAATAAAATTACGTAATTATGAAACTAAAAATAACTGATTAGAACTAGACTAGAAATGGCCTAAATGCGGCGCAGGATGACTGTCTAACGATTACACTAAACAAATGCTACAACAAAAAACCAATTTGGAATGCTTAAGACTCTAATGCACAAAGATAGAGGTGGTTAGGTTAGGTTAGGTTAGGTTAGGTTATGTTAGGCTACAAAATCAGCACGAAAAACGAAGAAATGAAAATTTTTACAAATGGAATAAAATTACGTAATTATGAAACTAAAAATAACTGATTAAGAACTAGACTAGAAATGGCCTAAATGCGGCGCAGTATGACCAAATCTAACGATTACATTAAACAAATGCTACAACAAAAACCAATTTGAAATGCTCAAGACTCTAATGCACACAGATAGAATTGGTTAGGTTAGAGTTAGGTTAGGTTTAGGATAGGTTAGGTTATGGTAGGCTACAAAATCAGCACGAAAAACGAAGAAATGAAAATTTTGCAAATGGAATAAAATTACGTAATTATGAAACTAAAAATAACTGATTAGAACTAGACTAGAAATGGCCTAAATGCGGCGCAGGATGACTGTCTAACGATTACACTAAACAAATGCTACAACAAAAACCAATTTGAAATGCTCCAAGACTCTAATGCACAAAGATAGAGGTGGTTAGGTTAGAGTTAGGTTAGGTTAAGGTTAGGTTAGGTTAGGTTAGGTTACAAAATCAGCACGAAAAACAGAAGAAATGAAAATTTTTACAAATGGAATAAAATTACGTAATTATGAAACTAAAAATAACTGATTAAGAACTAGACTAGAAATAGCCTAAATGCGGCGCAGTAGGACCGTCTAACGATTACACTAAACAAATGCTACAACAAAAACCAATTTGGAATGCTTAAGACTCTAATGCACACAGATAGAGGTGGTTAGGTTAGGTTAGAGTTAGGTTAGAGTTAGGTTAGGTTAGAGTTAGGTTAGGTTTAGGATAGGTTAGGTTATGGTAGGCTACAAAATCAGCACGAAAAACGAAGAAATGAAAATTTTTACAAATGGAATAAAATTACGTAATTATGAAACTAAAAATAACTGATTAGAACTAGACTAGAAATGGCCTAAATGCGGCGCAGTATGACCAAATCTAACGATTACACTAAACAAATGCTACAACAAAAACCAATTTGAAATGCTCCAAGACTCTAATGCACACAGATAGAGGTGGTTAGGTTACGTTAGGTTAGGTTAGGTTAGGTTAGAGTTAGGTTAGGTTATGGTAGGCTACAAAATCAGCACGAAAAACAGAAGAAATGAAAATTTTGCAAATGGAATAAAATTACGTAATTATGAAACTAAAAATAACTGATTAGAACTAGACTAGAAATGGCCTAAATGCGGCGCAGGATGACTGTCTAACAGTTACACTAAACAAATGCTACAACAAAAACCAAATGAAATGCTTAAGACTCTAATGCACAAAGATAGAGGTGGTTAGGTTAGGTTAGGTTAGGTTATGTTAGGCTACAAAATCCAGCACGAAAAACAGAAGAAATGAAAATTTTTACAAATGGAATAAAATTACGTAATTATGAAACTAAAATAAACAGATTAGAACTAGACTGAAATGGCCTAAATGCGGCGCAGTAGGACCGTCTAACGATTACACTAAACAAATGCTACAACAAAAACCAATTTGAAATGCTCAAGACTCTAATGCACACAGATAGAATTGGTTAGGTTAGGTTAAGGTTAGGTTAGGTTAGGTTAGAGTTAGGTTAGGTTATGTTAGGCTACAAAATCAGCACGAAAAACAGAAGAAATGAAAATTTTTACAAATGGAATAAAATTACGTAATTATGAAACTAAAATAAACAGATTAGAACTAGACTAGAAATGGCCTAAATGCGGCGCAGGATGACTGTCTAACGATTACACTAAACAAATGCTACAACAAAAACCAATTTGAAATGCTCCAAGACTCTAATGCACACAGATAGAGGTGGTTAGGTTAGGTTAGAGTTAGGTTAGGTTAGGTTAGGATAGGTTAGGTTATGTTAGGCTACAAAATCAACACGAAAAACGAAGAAATGAAAATTTTGCAAATGGAATAAAATTACGTAATTATGAAACTAAAAATAACTGATTAAGAACTAGACTAGAAATGGCCTAATGCGGCGCAGGATGACTGTCTAACGATTGCACTAAACAAATGCTACAACAAAAACCAATTTGGAATGCTTAAGACTCTAATGCACAAAGATAGAGGTGGTTAGGTTAGGTTAGGTTAGGTTTAGGTTAGGTTAGGTTATGTTAGGCTACAAAATCATCACGAAAAACGAAGAAATGAAATTTTTTACAAATGGAATAAAATTTCGTAATTATGAAACTAAAAATAAACAGATTAGAACTAGACTAGAAATGGCCTAAATGCGGCGCAGGATGACTGTCTAATGATTACACTAAACAAATGCTACAACAAAAAACCAATTTGGAATGCTTAAGACTCTAATGCACAAAGATAGAGGTGGTTAGGTTAGGTTAGGTTAGGTTATGTTAGGCTACAAAATCAGCACGAAAAATGAAGAAATGAAAATTTTTACAAATGGAATAAAATTACGTAATTATGAAACTAAAAATAACTGATTAGAACTAGACTAGAAATGGCCTAAATGCGGCTCAGTATGACCGTCTAACGATTACATTAAACAAATGCTACAACAAAAAACCAATTTGAAATGCTCAAGACTCTAATGCACACAGATAGAGGTGGTTAGGTTAGGTTAGGTTAGGTTAAGGATAGGTTAGGTTATGTTAGGCTACAAAATCAGCACGAAAAACGAAGAAATGAAAATTTTTGCAAATGGAATAAAATTACGTAATTATGAAACTAAAAATAACTGATTAGAACTAGACTAGAAATGGCCTAATGCGGCGCAGTATGACCGTCTAACGATTACACTAAACAAATGCTACAACAAAAAACCAATTTGGAATGCTTAAGACTCTAATGCACAAAGATAGAGGTGGTTAGGTTAGGTTAGGTTAGGTAATGTTAGGCTACAAAATCAGCAAGAAAAACGAAGAAATGAAATTTTTTACAAATAGAATAAAATTTCGTAATTATGAAACTAAAAATAACTGATTAGAACTAGACTAGAAATGGCCTAAATGCGGCGCAGGATGACTGTCTAACGATTACACTAAACAAATGCTACAACAAAAAACCAAATGAAATGCTTAAGACTCTAATGCACAAAGATAGAGGTGGTTAGGTTAGGTTAGGTTAGGTTATGTTAGGCTACAAAATCAGCACGAAAAACGAAGAAATGAAAATTTTTACAAATGGAATAAAATTACGTAATTATGGAAACTAAAAATAACTGATTAGAACTAGACTAGAAATGGCCTAAATGCGGCGCAGTAGGACCGTCTAACGATTACACTAAACAAATGCTACAACAAAAAACCAATTTGAAATGCTCAAGACTCTAATGCACACAGATAGAGGTGGTTAGGTTAGAGTTAGGTTAGGTTAGAGTTAGGTTAGGTTAGGTTAGGGTAGGTTATGTTAGGCTACAAAATCAGCACGAAAAACGAAGAAATGAAAATTTTTACAAATGGAATAAAATTACGTAATTATGAAACTAAAAATAACTGATTAGAACTAGACTAGAAATGGCCTAAATGCGGCGCAGTAGGACCGTCTAACGATTACACTAAACAAATGCTACAACAAAAACCAATTTGAAATGCTCCAAGACTCTAATGCACACAGATAGAGGTGGTTAGGTTAAGGTTAGGTTAGGTTAGGTTTAGGTTAGGTTAGGTTATGTTAGGCTACAAAATCAGCACGAAAAACGAAGAAATGAAAATTTTTACAAATGGAATAAAATTACGTAATTATGAAACTAAAAATAACTGATTAGAACTAGACTAGAAATGGCCTAAATGCGGCGCAGTATGACCGTCTAACGATTACACTAAACAAATGCTACAACAAAAATCCAATTTGGAATGCTTAAGACTCTAATGCACAAAGATAGAGGTGGTTAGGTTAGGTTAGGTTAGTTTATGTTAGTCTACAAAATCAGCACGAAAAATGAAGAAATGAAAATTTTTACAAATGGAATAAAATTACGTAATTATGAAACTAAAAATAACTGATTAGAACTAGACTAGAAATGGCCTAAATGCGGCTTAGTATGACCGCCTAACGATTACATTAAACAAATGCTACAACAAAAACCAATTTGAAATGCTCCAAGACTCTAATGCACACAGATAGAGGTGGTTAGGTTAGGTTAGGTTAGGTTAGGTTAGGTTTAGGATAGGTTAGGTTAGGTTATGTTAGGCTACAAAATCCAGCACGAAAAACGAAGAAATGAAAATTTTTGCAAATGGAATAAAATTACGTAATTATGAAACTAAAAATAACTGATTAGAACTAGACTAGAAATGGCTAAATGCGGCGCAGGATGACTGTCTAATGATTACACTAAACAAATGCTACAACAAAAACCAAATGAAATGCTTAAGACTCTAATGCACAAAGATAGAATTGGTTAGGTTAGGTTAGGTTAGGTTATGTTAGGCTACAAAATCAGCACGAAAAACAGAAGAAATGAAAATTTTTACAAATGGAATAAAATTGCGTAATTATGAAACTAAAAATAACTGATTAAGAACTAGACTAGAAATGGCCTAAATGCGGCGCAGTAGGACCGTCTAACGATTACACTAAACAAATGCTACAACAAAAACCAATTTGAAATGCTCAAGACTCTAATGCACACAGATAGAGGTGGTTAGTTAGGTTAGGTTAGAGTTAGGTTAGGTTAGAGTTAGGTTAGGTTAGGTTATGTTAGGCTACAAAATCCAGCACGAAAAACGAAGAAATGAAAATTTTTACAAATGGAATAAAATTACGTAATTATGAAACTAAAAATAACTGATTAAGAACTAGACTAGAAATGGCCTAAATGCGGCGCAGGATGACTGTCTAACAGTTACACTAAACAAATGCTACAACAAAAATCCAATTTGGAATGCTTAAGACTCTAATGCACAAAGATAGAATTGGTTAGGTTAGAGTTAGGTTAGGTTAGAGTTAGGTTAGGTTAGGTTATGTTAGGCTACAAAATCAGCACGAAAAACGAAGAAATGAAAATTTTTACAAATGGAATAAAATTACGTAATTATGAAACTAAAAATAACTGATTAGAACTAGACTAGAAATGGCCTAAATGCGGCTTAGTATGACCGCCTAACGATTACATTAAACAAATGCTACAACAAAAACCAATTTGAATGCTTAAGACTCTAATGCACAAAGATAGAATTGGTTAGGTTAGGTTACAAAATCAGCACGAAAAACAGAAGAAATGAAAATTTTTACAAATGGAATAAAATTACGTAATTATGGAAACTAAAAATAACTGATTAGAACTAGACTGAAATGGCCTAAATGCGGCTTAGTATGACCGCCTAACGATTACACTAAACAAATGCTACAACAAAAACCAAATGAAATGCTTAAGACTCTAATGCACAAAGATAGAATTGGTTAGGTTAGGTTACAAAATCAGCACGAAAAATGAAGAAATGAAAATTTTTGCAAATGGAATAAAATTACGTAATTATGAAACTAAAAATAACTGATTAGAACTAGACTGAAATGGCCTAAATGCGGCTTAGTATGACCGCCTAACGATTACACTAAACAAATGCTACAACAAAAACCAAATGAAATGCTTAAGACTCTAATGCACAAAGATAGAGGTGGTTAGGTTAGGTTACAAAATCAGCACGAAAAATGAAGAAATGAAAATTTTTGCAAATGGAATAAAATTACGTAATTATGAAACTAAAAATAACTGATTAGAACTAGACTAGGAAATGGCCTAAATGCGGCGCAGGATGACTGTCTAACGATTACACTAAACAAATGCTACAACAAAAACCAAATGAAATGCTTAAGACTCTAATGCACAAAGATAGAGGTGGTTAGGTTAGGTTAGGTTAGGTTAGGTTATGTTAGGCTACAAAATCAGCACGAAAAACAGAAGAAATGAAAATTTTTACAAATGGAATAAAATTACGTAATTATGAAACTAAAAATAACTGATTAGAACTAGACTAGAAATGGCTAAATGCGGCGCAGGATGACTGTCTAACGATTACACTAAACAAATGCTACAACAAAAACCAATTTGAAATGCTCCAAGACTCTAATGCACACAGATAGAATTGGTTAGGTTAGGTTAGGTTAGGTTAGGTTAGGTTAGGTTATGTTAGGCTACAAAATCAGCACGAAAAACGAAGAAATGAAAATTTTTACAAATGGAATAAAATTACGTAATTATGAAACTAAAAATAACTGATTAGAACTAGACTAGAAATGGCTAAATGCGGCGCAGTATGACCGTCTAACGATTACACTAAACAAATGCTACAACAAAAACCAATTTGAAATGCTCAAGACTCTAATGCACACAGATAGAATTGGTTAGGTTAGGTTAGGTTAGGTTAGTTAGGTTAGGTTAAGGTTAGGTTAGGTTAGAGTTAGGTTATGTTAGGCTACAAAATCCAGCACGAAAAACGAAGAAATGAAAATTTTTACAAATGGAATAAAATTACGTAATTATGAAACTAAAAATAACTGATTAGAACTAGACTAGAAATGGCTAAATGCGGCGCAGTATGACCGTCTAACGATTACACTAAACAAATGCTACAACAAAAACCAATTTGAAATGCTCCAAGACTCTAATGCACACAGATAGAATTGGTTAGGTTAGGTTTAGGATAGGTTAGGTTAGAGTTAGGTTAGGTTAGGTTAGGTTATGTTAGGCTACAAAATCAGCACGAAAAACGAAGAAATGAAAATTTTTACAAATGGAATAAAGTACGTAATTATGAAACTAAAAATAACTGATTAAGAACTAGACTAGAAATGGCCTAAATGCGGCGCAGGATGACTGTCTAACGATTACACTAAACAAATGCTACAACAAAAACCAATTTGGAATGCTTAAGACTCTAATGCACAAAGATAGAGGTGGTTAGGTTAGAGTTAGGTTAGGTTAGGTTAGGTAATGTTAGGCTACAAAATCAGCACGAAAAACGAAAGAAATGAAAATTTTTACAAATGGAATAAAGTACGTAATTATGAAACTAAAAATAACTGATTAGAACTAGACTAGAAATGGCCTAAATGCGGCTTAGTATGACCGCCTAACGATTACATTAAACAAATGCTACAACAAAAACCAATTTGAAATGCTCAAGACTCTAATGCACACAGATAGAATTGGTTAGGTTAGAGTTAGGTTAGGTTAGGTTAGTTAGGTTAGGTTAGGTTAGGTTAAGGTTATGTTAGGCTACAAAATCAGCACGAAAAACGAAGAAATGAAAATTTTGCAAATGGAATAAAATTACGTAATTATGAAACTAAAAATAACTGATTAGAACTAGACTAGAAATAGCCTAAAATGCGGCGCAGGATGACTGTCTAACAGTTACACTAAACAAATGCTACAACAAAAACCAAATGAAATGCTTAAGACTCTAATGCACAAAGATAGAGGTGGTTAGGTTAGGTTAGGTTAGGTTAGGTAATGTTAGGCTACAAAATCAGCACGAAAAACAGAAGAAATGAAAATTTTTACAAATGGAATAAAATTACGTAATTATGAAACTAAAAATAACTGATTAGAACTAGACTAGAAATGGCCTAAATGCGGCGCAGGATGACTGTCTAACGATTACACTAAACAAATGCTACAACAAAAAACCAATTTGTAATGCTTAAGACTCTAATACACAAATATATGGTAGTTAGGTTAGGTTAGGTTAGGTTAGGTTACAAAATCAGCACGAAAAACGAAGAAATGAAAATTTTTACAAATGGAATAAAATTACGTAATTATGAAACTAAAAATAACTGATTAGAACTAGACTAGAAATGGCCTAAATGCGGCGCAGGATGACTGTCTAACGATTACACTAAACAAATGCTACAACAAAAAACCAAATGAAATGCTTAAGACTCTAATGCACACAGATAGAATTGGTTAGGTTAGAGTTAGGTTAGGTTAGGTTATGTTAGGCTACAAAATCAGCACGAAAAACGAAGAAATGAAAATTTTTACAAATGGAATAAAATTACGTAATTATGAAACTAAAAATAACTGATTAGGACTAGACTAGAAATGGCCTAAATGCGGCGCAGTAGGACCGTCTAACGATTACACTAAACAAATGCTACAACAAAAAACCAAATGAAATGCTTAAGACTCTAATGCACAAAGATAGAGGTGGTTAGGTTAGGTTAGGTTAGGTTATGTTAGGCTACAAAATCAGCACGAAAAACGAAGAAATGAAAATTTTTACAAATGGAATAAAATTACGTAATTATGAAACTAAAAATAACTGATTAGAACTAGACTAGAAATGGCTAAATGCGGCGCAGTAGGACCGTCTAACGATTACACTAAACAAATGCTACAACAAAAAACCAATTTGAAATGCTCAAGACTCTAATGCACACAGATAGAGGTGGTTAGGTTAGGTTAGAGTTAGGTTAGGTTAAGGTTAGGTTAGGTTATGTTAGGCTACAAAATCAGCACGAAAAACAGAAGAAATGAAAATTTTTACAAATGGAATAAAATTACGTAATTATGAAACTAAAATAAACAGATTAGAACTAGACTAGAAATGGCCTAAATGCGGCGCAGTATGACCGTCTAACGATTACACTAAACAAATGCTACAACAAAAACCAATTTGAAATGCTCCAAGACTCTAATGCACACAGATAGAATTGGTTAGGTTAGGTTAGGTTAGAGTTAGGTTAGGTTAGGTTATGATAGGCTACAAAATCAGCACGAAAAACGAAGAAATGAAAATTTTGCAAATGGAATAAAATTACGTAATTATGAAACTAAAAATAACTGATTAGAACTAGACTAGAAATGGCCTAAATGCAGCTGGGATGACTGTCTAACAGTTACACTAAACAAATGCTACAACAAAAACCAATTTGGAATGCTTAAGACTCTAATACACAAATATATGGTAGTTAGGTTAGGTTACAAAATCAGCACGAAAAACGAAGAAATGAAAATTTTTACAAATGGAATAAAATTACGCAATTATGAAACTAAAAATAACTGATTGTGAACTAGACTAGAAATGGCTAAATGCGGCGCAGTAGGACCGTCTAACGATTACACTAAACAAATGCTACAACAAAAAACCAATTTGAAATGCTCAAGACTCTAATGCACAAAGATAGAGGTGGTTAGGTTAGGTTACAAAATCAGCACGAAAAATGAAGAAATGAAAATTTTGCAAATGGAATAAAATTACGTAATTATGGAAACTAAAAATAACTGATTAGAACTAGACTGAAATGGCCTAAATGCGGCTTAGTATGACCGCCTAACGATTACACTAAACAAATGCTACAACAAAAAACCAATTTGAAATGCTCAAGACTCTAATGCACACAGATAGAGGTGGTTAGGTTAGGTTAGGTTAGGTTTAGGTTAGGTTAGGTTATGTTAGGCTACAAAATCAGCACGAAAAACGAAGAAATGAAAATTTTTACAAATGGAATAAAATTACGTAATTATGAAACTAAAAATAACTGATTAGAACTAGACTAGAAATGGCCTAAATGCGGCGCAGTATGACCGTCTAACGATTACACTAAACAAATGCTACAACAAAAAACCAATTTGAAATGCTCAAGACTCTAATGCACACAGATAGAGGTGGTTAGGTTACGTTAGGTTAGGTTTAGGTTAGGTTAGGTTATGATAGGCTACAAAATCAGCACGAAAAACGAAGAAATGAAAATTTTTGCAAATGGAATAAAATTACGTAATTATGAAACTAAAATAAACAGATTAGAACTAGACTAGAAATGCCCTAAATGCGGCGCAGGATGACTGTCTAACGATTGCACTAAACAAATGCTACTACAAAAAACCAATTTGGAATGCTTAAGACTCTAATGCACAAAGATAGAGGTGGTTAGGTTAGGTTAGGTTAGGTTTAGGTTAGGGTTAGGTTATGTTAGGCTACAAAATCATCACGAAAAACGAAGAAATGAAATTTTTTACAAATGGAATAAAATTTCGTAATTATGAAACTAAAATAAACAGATTAGAACTAGACTAGAAATGGCTAAATGCGGCGCAGGATGACTGTCTAATGATTACACTAAACAAATGCTACAACAAAAACCAATTTGGAATGCTTAAGACTCTAATGCACAAAGATAGAGGTGGTTAGGTTAGGTTAGAGTTAGGTTATGTTAGGCTACAAAATCAGCACGAAAAATGAAGAAATGAAAATTTTACAAATGGAATAAAATTACGTAATTATGAAACTAAAAATAACTGATTAGAACTAGACTAGAAATGGCCTAAATGCGGCTTAGTATGACCGCCTAACGATTACATAAACAAATGCTACAACAAAAACCAATTTGAAATGCTCCAAGACTCTAATGCACACAGATAGAGGTGGTTAGGTTAGGTTAGGTTAGAGTTAGGTTAGAGTTAGAGTTAGGTTAGGTTATGTTAGGCTACAAAATCAGCACGAAAAACGAAGAAATGAAAATTTTTACAAATGGAATAAAATTACGTAATTATGGAAACTAAAAATAACTGATTAGAACTAGACTAGAAATGGCTAAATGCGGCGCAGGATGACTGTCTAACGATTACACTAAACAAATGCTACAACAAAAACCAAATGAAATGCTTAAGACTCTAATGCACAAAGATAGAGGTGGTTAGGTTAGGTTAGGTTAGGTTAAGGTTATGTTAGGCTACAAAATCAGCACGAAAAACAGAAGAAATGAAAATTTTACAAATGGAATAAAATTACGTAATTATGAAACTAAAAATAACTGATTAGAACTAGACTAGAAATGGCTAAATGCGGCGCAGGATGACTGTCTAACGATTACACTAAACAAATGCTACAACAAAAACCAAATGAAATGCTTAAGACTCTAATGCACAAAGATAGAGGTGGTTAGGTTAGAGTTAGGTTAGGTTAGGTTAGAGTTATGTTAGGCTACAAAATCAGCACGAAAAACAGAAGAAATGAAAATTTTACAAATGGAATAAAATTACGTAATTATGAAACTAAAAATAGCAGTTAGAACTAGACTAGAAATGGCCTAAATGCGGCGCAGTAGGACCGTCTAACGATTACACTAAACAAATGCTACAACAAAAACCAATTTGAAATGCTCCAAGACTCTAATGCACACAGATAGAGGTGGTTAGGTTAGGTTAAGGTTAGGTTAGGTTAGAGTTAGAGTTAGGTTAGGTTAGGTTAGAGTTATGTTAGGCTACAAAATCCAGCACGAAAAACAGAAGAAATGAAAATTTTACAAATGGAATAAAATTACGTAATTATGGAAACTAAAAATAACTGATTAGAACTAGACTAGAAATGGCTAAATGCGGCGCAGGATGACTGTCTAACAGTTACACTAAACAAATGCTACAACAAAAATCCAATTTGGAATGCTTAAGACTCTAATGCACAAAGATAGAGGTGGTTAGGTTAGGTTAGGTTAGTTTATGTTAGTCTACAAAATCAGCACGAAAAATGAAGAAATGAAAATTTTTACAAATGGAATAAAATTACGTAATTATGAAACTAAAAATAACTGATTAGAACTAGACTAGAAATGGCCTAAATGCGGCTTAGTATGACCGCCTAACGATTACATTAAACAAATGCTACAACAAAAAACCAATTTGAAATGCTCAAGACTCTAATGCACACAGATAGAGGTGGTTAGGTTAGGTTAGAGTTAGGTTAGGTTTAGGATAGGTTAGGTTAGTTAGGTTAGGTTATGTTAGGCTACAAAATCCAGCACGAAAAACAGAAGAAATGAAAATTTTGCAAATGGAATAAAATTACGTAATTATGAAACTAAAAATAACTGATTAGAACTAGACTAGAAATGGCTAAATGCAGCGCAGGATGACTGTCTAACGATTACACTAAACAAATGCTACAACAAAAACCAAATGAAATGCTTAAGACTCTAATGCACAAAGATAGAATTGGTTAGGTTAGAGTTAGAGTTAGAGTTAGGTTATGTTAGGCTACAAAATCAGCACGAAAAACAGAAGAAATGAAAATTTTTACAAATGGAATAAAATTACGTAATTATGAAACTAAAAATAACTGATTAGAACTAGACTAGAAATGGCTAAATGCGGCGCAGTAGGACCGTCTAACGATTACACTAAACAAATGCTACAACAAAAACCAATTTGAAATGCTCAAGACTCTAATGCACACAGATAGAGGTGGTTAGGTTAGGTTAAGGATAGGTTAGGTTAGGTTAGGTTAGGTTAGGTTAGGTTAGGTTAGGCTATGTTAGGCTACAAAATCAGCACGAAAAACGAAGAAATGAAAATTTTACAAATGGAATAAAATTACGTAATTATGAAACTAAAAATAACTGATTAGAACTAGACTAGAAATGGCCTAAATGCGGCGCAGTAGGACTGTCTAACGATTACACTAAACAAATGCTACAACAAAAAACCAATTTGAAATGCTCAAGACTCTAATGCACACAGATAGAGGTGGTTAGGTTAGGTTAGGTTAGGTTTAGGTTAGGTTAGGTTATGTTAGGCTACAAAATCAGCACGAAAAACGAAGAAATGAAAATTTTTACAAATGGAATAAAATTACGTAATTATGAAACTAAAAATAACTGATTAGAACTAGACTAGAAATGGCCTAAATGCGGCGCAGTATGACCGTCTAACGATTACACTAAACAAATGCTACAACAAAAAACCAATTTGAAATGCTCAAGACTCTAATGCACACAGATAGAGGTGGTTAGGTTAGGTTAGGTTAGGTTAGGTTAGGTTAGTTAGGTTAGGTTATGTTAGCTACAAAATCAGCACGAAAAACGAAGAAATGAAAATTTTTACAAATGGAATAAAATTACGTAATTATGAAACCAAAAATAACTGATTAGAACTAGACTAGAAATGGCCTAAATGCGGCGCAGGATGACTGTCTAACAGTTACACTAAACAAATGCTACAACAAAAACCAATTTGGAATGCTTAAGACTCTAATGCACAAAGATAGAATTGGTTAGGTTAGGTTAGAGTTAGGTTAGGTTAGGTAATGTTAGGCTACAAAATCAGCAAGAAAAACGAAGAAATGAAATTTTTTACAAATAGAATAAAATTTCGTAATTATGAAACCAAAAATAACTGATTAGAACTAGACTAGAAATGGCCTAAATGCGGCGCAGGATGACTGTCTAACGATTACACTAAACAAATGCTACAACAAAAAACCAAATGAAATGCTTAAGACTCTAATGCACAAAGATAGAATTGGTTAGGTTAGGTTAAGGTTAGGTTAGGTTAGGTTATGTTAGGCTACAAAATCAGCACGAAAAACAGAAGAAATGAAAATTTTTACAAATGGAATAAAATTACGTAATTATGAAACTAAAAATAACTGATTGTGAACTAGACTAGAAATGGCCTAAATGCGGCGCAGGATGACTGTCTAACGATTACACTAAACAAATGCTACAACAAAACCAAATGAAATGCTTAAGACTCTAATGCACAAAGATAGAGGTGGTTAGGTTAGGTTAGGTTAGAGTTAGGTTATGTTAGGCTACAAAATCAGCACGAAAAACGAAGAAATGAAAATTTTTACAAATGGAATAAAATTACGTAATTATGAAACTAAAAATAACTGATTGTGAACTAGACTAGAAATGGCCTAAATGCGGCGCAGTATGACCGTCTAACGATTACACTAAACAAATGCTACAACAAAAACCAAATGAAATGCTTAAGACTCTAATGCACAAAGATAGAATTGGTTAGGTTAGGTTACAAAATCAGCACGAAAAACAGAAGAAATGAAAATTTTTACAATGGAATAAAATTACGTAATTATGGAAACTAAAAATAACTGATTAGAACTAGACTAGAAATAGCCTAAAATGCGGCTGGGATGACTGTCTAACGATTACATTAAACAAATGCTACAACAAAAACCAAATGAAATGCTTAAGACTCTAATGCACACAGATAGAGGTGGTTAGGTTAGGTAATGTTAGGCTACAAAATCAGCACGAAAAATGAAGAAATGAAAATTTTTACAAATGGAATAAAATTACGTAATTATGGAAACTAAAAATAACTGATTAGAACTAGACTAGAAATGGCTAAATGCGGCGCAGTATGACCGTCTAACGATTACACTAAACAAATGCTACAACAAAAAACCAATTTGGAATGCTTAAGACTCTAATACACAAATATATGGTAGTTAGGTTAGGTTAGAGTTAGGTTAGGTTAGAGTTAGAGTTAGGTTAGGTTAGAGTTAGGTTAGGTTAGAGTTAGGTTATGTTAGCTACAAAATCAGCACGAAAAACGAAGAAATGAAAATTTTTACAAATGGAATAAAATTTCGTAATTATGAAACTAAAATAAACAGATTAGAACTAGACTAGAAATGGCCTAAATGCGGCGCAGGATGACTGTCTAACGATTACACTAAACAAAATGCTACAACAAAAACCAAATGAAATGCTTAAGACTCTAATGCACAAAGATAGAGGTGGTTAGGTTAGGTTAGAGTTAGGTTATGTTAGGCTACAAAATCCAGCACGAAAAACAGAAGAAATGAAAATTTTTACAAATGGAATAAAATTACGTAATTATGGAAACTAAAATAAACAGATTAGAACTAGACTAGAAATGGCCTAAATGCGGCGCAGCATGACCGTCTAACGATTACACTCAAACAAAATGCTACAACAAAACCAATTTGAAATGCTCAAGACTCTAATGCACACAGATAGAGGTGGTTAGGTTACGTTAGGTTAGGTTTAGGTTAGGTTAGGTTATGATAGGCTACAAAATCAGCACGAAAAACGAAGAAATGAAATTTTTTACAAATGGAATAAAATTTCGTAATTATGAAACCAAAAATAACTGATTAAGAACTAGACTAGAAATATGGCCTAAATGCGGCGCAGGATGACTGTCTAACGATTGCACTAAACAAATGCTACTACAAAAAACCAATTTGGAATGCTTAAGACTCTAATGCACAAAGATAGAGGTGGTTAGGTTAGGTTAGGTTAGGTTTAGGTTAGGTTAGGTTATGTTAGGCTACAAAATCATCACGAAAAACGAAGAAATGAAATTTTTTACAAATGGAATAAAATTTCGTAATTATGAAACTAAAAATAAACAGATTAGAACTAGACTAGAAATGGCCTAAATGCGGCGCAGGATGACTGTCTAATGATTACACTAAACAAATGCTACAACAAAAAACCAATTTGGAATGCTTAAGACTCTAATGCACAAAGATAGAGGTGGTTAGGTTAGAGTTAGGTTAGGTTAGAGTTAGGTTATGTTAGGCTACAAAATCCAGCACGAAAAACAGAAGAAATGAAAATTTTTACAAATGGAATAAAATTACGTAATTATGAAACTAAAAATAACTGATTAGAACTAGACTAGAAATGGCCTAAATGCGGCGCAGTAGGACCGTCTAACGATTACACTAAACAAATGCTACAACAAAAAACCAATTTGAAATGCTCAAGACTCTAATGCACACAGATAGAGGTGGTTAGGTTAGGTTAGGTTAGGTTAGGTTAGAGTTAGAGTTAGGTTATGTTAGGCTACAAAATCAGCACGAAAAACGAAGAAATGAAAATTTTTACAAATGGAATAAAATTTCGTAATTATGAAACTAAAAATAACTGGATTAGAACTAGACTAGAAATGGCCTAAATGCGGCGCAGTATGACCGTCTAACGATTACACTAAACAAATGCTACAACAAAAACCAATTTGAAATGCTCAAGACTCTAATGCACACAGATAGAGGTGGTTAGGTTAGGTTAGGTTAGGTTAGGTTAGGTTAGTTAGGTTAGGTTATGTTAGGCTACAAAATCAGCACGAAAAACGAAGAAATGAAAATTTTGCAAATGGAATAAAATTACGTAATTATGAAACTAAAAATAACTGATTAGGAACTAGACTAGAAATATGGCCTAAATGCGGCGCAGCATGACCGTCTAACGATTACACTAAACAAATGCTACAACAAAAATCCAATTTGGAATGCTTAAGACTCTAATGCACAAAGATAGAGGTGGTTAGGTTAGGTTAGGTTAGTTTATGTTAGTCTACAAAATCAGCACGAAAAACGAAGAAATGAAAATTTTACAAATGGAATAAAATTACGTAATTATGAAACTAAAAATAACTGATTAGAACTAGACTAGAAATGGCCTAAATGCGGCTTAGTATGACCGCCTAACGATTACATTAAACAAATGCTACAACAAAAAACCAATTTGAAATGCTCAAGACTCTAATGCACACAGATAGAGGTGGTTAGGTTAGGTTAGAGTTAGGTTAGGTTAGGTTAGGATAGGTTAGGTTATGTTAGGCTACAAAATCAGCACGAAAAACAGAAAGAAATGAAAATTTTGCAAATGGAATAAAATTACGTAATTATGAAACTAAAAATAACTGATTAGAACTAGACTAGAAATGGCTAAATGCGGCGCAGGATGACTGTCTAACGATTACACTGAACAAATGCTACAACAAAAACCAATTTGAATGCTTAAGACTCTAATGCACAAAGATATAGGTGGTTAGGTTAGGTTAGGTTAGGTTAGGTTAGGTTACAAAATCCTTTGAAAAACGAAGAAATGAAAATTTTACAAATGGAATAAAATTACGTAATTATGAAACTAAAAATAACTGATTAGAACTAGACTAGAAATGGCCTAAATGCGGCTTAGTATGACCGCCTAACGATTACATTAAACAAATGCTACAACAAAAAACCAATTTGAAATGCTCAAGACTCTAATGCACACAGATAGAGGTGGTTAGGTTAGGTTAGGTTAGGTTTAGGATAGGTTAGGTTATGGTAGGCTACAAAATCAGCACGAAAAACAGAAAGAAATGAAAATTTTTGCAAATGGAATAAAATTACGTAATTATGAAACTAAAAATAACTGATTAGAACTAGACTAGAAATGGCCTAAATGCGGCGCAGGATGACTGTCTAACGATTACACTAAACAAATGCTACAACAAAAAACCAAATGAAATGCTTAAGACTCTAATGCACAAAGATAGAGGTGGTTAGGTTAGGTTAGGTTAGGTTATGTTAGGCTACAAAATCAGCACGAAAAACGAAGAAATGAAAATTTTTACAAATGGAATAAAATTACGTAATTATGAAACTAAAAATAACTGATTAGAACTAGACTAGAAATGGCCTAAATGCGGCGCAGTAGGACCGTCTAACGATTACACTAAACAAATGCTACAACAAAAAACCAATTTGAAATGCTCAAGACTCTAATGCACACAGATAGAATTGGTTAGGTTAGGTTAGAGTTAGAGTTAGGTTAGGTTAGGTTAGAGTTAGAGTTAGGTTATGTTAGGCTACAAAATCAGCACGAAAAACGAAGAAATGAAAATTTTTACAAATGGAATAAAATTACGTAATTATGAAACTAAAAATAACTGATTAGAACTAGACTAGAAATGGCCTAAATGCGGCGCAGTATGACCAAATCTAACGATTACACTAAACAAATGCTACAACAAAAACCAATTTGGAATGCTTAAGACTCTAATGCACAAAGATAGAGGTGGTTAGGTTAGGTTAGAGTTAGGTTAGGTTAGAGTTAGGTTAGGTTATGTTAGTCTACAAAATCAGCACGAAAAATGAAGAAATGAAAATTTTTACAAATGGAATAAAATTACGTAATTATGAAACTAAAAATAACTGATTAGAACTAGACTAGAAATGGCCTAAATGCGGCTTAGTATGACCGCCTAACGATTACATTAAACAAATGCTACAACAAAAAACCAATTTGAAATGCTCAAGACTCTAATGCACACAGATAGAGGTGGTTAGGTTAGGTTAGGTTAGGTTTAGGATAGGTTAGGTTATGGTAGGCTACAAAATCAGCACGAAAAACGAAGAAATGAAAATTTTTGCAAATGGAATAAAATTACGTAATTATGAAACTAAAAATAACTGATTAGAACTAGACTAGAAATGGCCTAAATGCGGCGCAGGATGACTGTCTAACGATTACACTAAACAAATGCTACAACAAAAAACCAAATGAAATGCTTAAGACTCTAATGCACAAAGATAGAGGTGGTTAGGTTAGGTTAGGTTAGGTTATGTTAGGCTACAAAATCAGCACGAAAAACGAAGAAATGAAAATTTTTACAAATGGAATAAAATTACGTAATTATGAAACTAAAAATAACTGATTAGGAACTAGACTAGAAATGGCCTAAATGCGGCGCAGGATGACTGTCTAACGATTACACTAAACAAATGCTACAACAAAACCAATTTGGAATGCTTAAGACTCTAATGCACAAAGATAGAGGTGGTTAGGTTAGGTTAAGTTCAGTTTAGGTTAGGTTAGGTTATGTTAGGCTACAAAATCAGCACGAAAAACGAAGAAATGAAAATTTTACAAATGGAATAAAATTACGTAATTATGAAACTAAAAATAACTGATTGTGAACTAGACTAGAAATAGCCTAAATGCGGCGCAGCATGACCGTCTAACGATTACACTAAACAAATGCTACAACAAAAACCAATTTGAAATGCTCAAGACTCTAATGCAATACAGATAGAGGTGGTTAGGTTAGGTTAGGTTAGGTTAGTTAGGTTAGGTTAGGTTAGGTTAGGTTACAAAATCAGCACGAAAAACGAAGAAATGAAAATTTTACAAATGGAATAAAATTACGTAATTATGAAACTAAAAATAACTGATTAGAACTAGACTAGAAATGAAAATTTTTACAAATGGAATAAAATTGCGTAATTATGAAACTAAAAATAACTGATTAAGAACTAGACTAGAAATGGCTAAATGCGGCGCAGCATGACCGTCTAACGATTACACTAAACAAATGCTACAACAAAAACCAATTTGAAATGCTCAAGACTCTAATGCACACAGATAGAGGTGGTTAGGTTAGGTTAGGTTAGGTTAGGTTAAGGTTAGGTTAGGTTAGGTTATGTTAGGCTACAAAATCCAGCACGAAAAACGAAGAAATGAAAATTTTGCAAATGGAATAAAATTACGTAATTATGAAACTAAAAATAACTGATTAAGAACTAGACTAGAAATGGCCTAATGCGGCGCAGTATGACCGTCTAACGATTACACTAAACAAATGCTACAACAAAAACCAATTTGGAATGCTTAAGACTCCTAATACACAAATATATGGTAGTTAGAGTTAGGTTAGAGTTAGGTTAGAGTTAGGTTAGGTTATGTTAGGCTACAAAATCAGCACGAAAAACAGAAGAAATGAAAATTTTTACAAATGGAATAAAATTTCGTAATTATGAAACTAAAAATAACTGATTAGAATCCAGACTAGAAATGGCCTAAATGCGGCGCAGTATGACCGTCTAACGATTACACTAAACAAAATGCTACAACAAAAACCAAATGAAATGCTTAAGACTCTAATGCACAAAGATAGAGGTGGTTAGGTTAGGTTAGGTTAGGTTAGGTTATGTTAGGCTACAAAATCAGCACGAAAAACGAAGAAATGAAAATTTTACAAATGGAATAAAATTACGTAATTATGAAACTAAAAATAACTGATTAGAATCCAGACTAGAAATGGCCTAAATGCGGCGCAGGATGACTGTCTAACGATTACACTAAACAAATGCTACAACAAAAAACCAAATGAAATGCTTAAGACTCTAATGCACAAAGATAGAGGTGGTTAGGTTAGGTTAGGTTAGGTTATGTTAGGCTACAAAATCAGCACGAAAAACGAAGAAATGAAAATTTTACAATGGAATAAAATTACGTAATTATGAAACTAAAAATAACTGATTAGAACTAGACTAGAAATAGCCTAAATGCGGCGCAGGATGACTGTCTAACAGTTACACTAAACAAATGCTACAACAAAAACCAATTTGAAATGCTCAAGACTCTAATGCACACAGATAGAGGTGGTTAGGTTAGGTTAGAGTTAGGTTAGGTTAGGTTAGAGTTAGGTTAGGTTAGGATAGGTTAGGTTATGTTAGGCTACAAAATCAGCACGAAAAACGAAGAAATGAAAATTTTACAAATGGAATAAAATTACGTAATTATGAAACTAAAAATAACTGATTAGAACTAGACTAGAAATAGCCTAAATGCGGCGCAGTATGACCGTCTAACGATTACACTAAACAAATGCTACAACAAAAACCAATTTGTAATGCTTAAGACTCTAATGCACACAGATAGAGGTGGTTAGGTTAGGTTAGGTTAGAGTTAGGTTAGGTTAAGGTTAGGTTAGGTTATGTTAGGCTACAAAATCAGCACGAAAAACGAAGAAATGAAAATTTTGCAAATGGAATAAAATTACGTAATTATGAAACTAAAAATAACTGATTAGAACTAGACTAGAAATAGCCTAAATGCGGCGCAGTATGACCGTCTAACGATTACACTAAACAAATGCTACAACAAAAACCAATTTGGAATGCTTAAGACTCTAATGCACACAGATAGAATTGGTTAGGTTAGGTTAGGTTAGAGTTAGGTTAGGTTATGTTAGGCTACAAAATCCAGCACGAAAAACGAAGAAATGAAAATTTTTACAAATGGAATAAAATTTCGTAATTATGAAACTAAAAATAACTGATTAGAACTAGACTAGAAATGGCCTAAATGCGGCGCAGGATGACTGTCTAACGATTACACTGAACAAATGCTACAACAAAAACCAAATGAAATGCTTAAGACTCTAATACACAAATATATGGTAGTTAGGTTAGGTTACAAAATCAGCACGAAAAACGAAGAAATGAAAATTTTTACAAATGGAATAAAATTGCGTAATTATGAAACTAAAAATAACTGATTAGAACTAGACTAGAAATAGCCTAAATGCGGCTGGGATGACTGTCTAACGATTACACTGAACAAATGCTACAACAAAAACCAAATGAAATGCTTAAGACTCTAATACACAAATATATGGTAGTTAGGTTAGGTTACAAAATCAGGACGAAAAACGAAGAAATGAAAATTTTTACAAATGGAATAAAATTACGTAATTATGAAACTAAAAATAACTGATTAGAACTAGACTAGAAATAGCCTAAATGCGGCGCAGTATGACCGTCTAACGATTACACTAAACAAAATGCTACAACAAAAACCAATTTGAAATGCTCAAGACTCTAATGCACACAGATAGAGGTGGTTAGGTTAGGTTAGGTTAGGTTAGGTTAGGATTAGGTTAGGTTATGTTAGGCTACAAAATCAGCACGAAAAACGAAGAAATGAAAATTTTTACAAATGGAATAAAATTGCGTAATTATGAAACTAAAAATAACTGATTAGAACTAGACTAGAAATATGGCCTAAATGCGGCGCAGTATGACCGTCTAACGATTACACTAAACAAATGCTACAACAAAAACCAATTTGAAATGCTCAAGACTCTAATACACAAATATATAGTAGTTAGGTTAGAGTTAGGTTAGGTTAGGTTAGGTTAGGTTAGGTTAGGTTATGTTAGGCTACAAAATCCAGCACGAAAAACAGAAGAAATGAAAATTTTGCAAATGGAATAAAATTACGTAATTATGAAACTAAAAATAACTGATTAGAACTAGACTAGAAATGGCTAAATGCGGCGCAGTATGACCGTCTAACGATTACACTAAACAAATGCTACAACAAAAACCAATTTGAAATGCTCAAGACTCTAATGCACACAGATAGAGGTGGTTAGGTTAGGTTAGAGTTAGGTTAGGTTAGGATTAGGTTAGGTTAGGTTAGGTTACAAAATCCTTTGAAAAACAGAAGAAATGAAAATTTTTACAAATGGAATAAAATTACGTAATTATGGAAACTAAAAATAACTGATTAGAACTAGACTAGAAATGGCCTAAATGCGGCGCAGTATGACCGTCTAACGATTACACTAAACAAATGCTACAACAAAAAACCAATTTGGAATGCTTAAGACTCTAATGCACACAGATAGAGGTGGTTAGGTTAGGTTAAGGTTAGGTTAGGTTAGAGTTAGGTTAGAGTTAGGTTAGGTTATGTTAGGCTACAAAATCAGCACGAAAAATGAAGAAATGAAAATTTTTACAAATGGAATAAAATTACGTAATTATGAAACTAAAAATAACTGATTAGAACTAGACTAGAAATGGCCTAAATGCGGCGCAGTATGACCGTCTAACGATTACACTAAACAAATGCTACAACAAAAAACCAATTTGAAATGCTCAAGACTCTAATGCACACAGATAGAGGTGGTTAGGTTAGGTTAGGTTAGGTTAGGATAGGTTAGGTTAGGTTATGTTAGGCTACAAAATCAGCACGAAAAACGAAGAAATGAAAATTTTTGCAAATGGAATAAAATTACGTAATTATGGAAACTAAAAATAACTGATTAAGAACTAGACTAGAAATGGCCTAAATGCAGCAGGATGACTGTCTAACGATTACATTAAACAAATGCTACAACAAAAACCAAATGAAATGCTTAAGACTCTAATGCACAAAGATAGAGGTGGTTAGGTTAGGTTAGGTTAGGTTATGTTAGGCTACAAAATCAGCACGAAAAACGAAGAAATGAAAATTTTACAAATGGAATAAAATTACGTAATTATGAAACTAAAAATAACTGATTAAGAACTAGACTAGAAATGGCTAAATGCGGCGCAGGATGACTGTCTAACAGTTACACTAAACAAATGCTACAACAAAAACCAATTTGAAATGCTCAAGACTCTAATGCACACAGATAGAGGTGGTTAGGTTAGAGTTAGAGTTAGGTTAGGTTAGGTTAGGTTAGGTTATGTTAGGCTACAAAATCAGCACGAAAAACAGAAGAAATGAAAATTTTACAAATGGAATAAAATTACGTAATTATGAAACTAAAAATAACTGATTAGAACTAGACTAGAAATGGCCTAAATGCGGCTGGGATGACTGTCTAACAGTTACACTAAACAAATGCTACAACAAAAACCAATTTGAAATGCTCAAGACTCTAATGCACACAGATAGAGGTGGTTAGGTTAGGTTAGGTTAGGTTAGGTTAGGTTAAGGTTAGGTTAGGATAGGTTAGGTTATGTTAGGCTACAAAATCAGCACGAAAAACAGAAGAAATGAAAATTTTTGCAAATGGAATAAAATTACGTAATTATGAAACTAAAAATAACTGATTAAGAACTAGACTAGAAATGGCTAAATGCGGCGCAGTATGACCGTCTAACGATTACACTAAACAAATGCTACAACAAAAACCAATTTGGAATGCTTAAGACTCTAATGCACAAAGATAGAGGTGGTTAGGTTAGGTTAGGTTAGGTTAGGTTATGTTAGGCTACAAAATCAGCACGAAAAACAGAAGAAATGAAAATTTTTACAAATGGAATAAAATTTCGTAATTATGAAACTAAAAATAACTGATTAGAACTAGACTAGGAAATGGCCTAAATGCGGCTGGGATGACTGTCTAACGATTACACTAAACAAATGCTACAACAAAAACCAATTTGTAATGCTTAAGACTCTAATACACAAATATATGGTAGTTAGGTTAGGTTAGGTTAAGGTTACAAAATCAGCACGAAAAACAGAAGAAATGAAAATTTTTACAAATGGAATAAAATTACGTAATTATGAAACTAAAAATAACTGATTAGAACTAGACTAGAAATGGCCTAAATGCAGCACTTGGGATGACTGTCTAACAGTTACACTAAACAAATGCTACAACAAAAACCAAATGAAATGCTTAAGACTCTAATGCACAAAGATAGAGGTGGTTAGGTTAGGTTAGGTTAGGTTAGGTTATGTTAGGCTACAAAATCAGCACGAAAAACAGAAGAAATGAAAATTTTTACAAATGGAATAAAATTGCGTAATTATGAAACTAAAAATAACTGATTAAGAACTAGACTAGAAATAGCCTAAATGCGGCACCAGGATGACTGTCTAACAGTTACACTAAACAAATGCTACAACAAAAACCAATTTGGAATGCTTAAGACTCTAATGCACAAAGATAGAGGTGGTTAGGTTAGGTTAGGTTGGGTTAGGTTAGGTTATGTTAGGCTACAAAATCAGCACGAAAAACGAAGAAATGAAAATTTTTACAAATGGAATAAAATTACGTAATTATGAAACTAAAAATAACTGATTAGAACTAGACTAGAAATGGCCTAAATGCGGCGCAGTATGACCGTCTAACGATTACATTAAACAAATGCTACAACAAAAACCAATTTGTAATGCTTAAGACTCTAATGCACACAGATAGAGGTGGTTAGGTTAGGTTAGGTTAGAGTTAGGTTAGGTTTAGGATAGGTTAGGTTATGTTAGGCTACAAAATCCAGCACGAAAAACGAAGAAATGAAAATTTTGCAAATGGAATAAAATTGCGTAATTATGAAACTAAAAATAACTGATTAGAACTAGACTAGAAATGGCTAAATGCGGCGCAGTATGACCGTCTAACGATTACACTAAACAAATGCTACAACAAAAACCAATTTGGAATGCTTAAGACTCTAATGCACAAATATATGGTAGTTAGGTTAGGTTAGGTTAGGTTAGGTTAGGTTATGTTAGGCTACAAAATCCAGCACGAAAAACAGAAGAAATGAAAATTTTGCAAATGGAATAAAATTTCGTAATTATGAAACTAAAAATAACTGATTAGAACTAGACTAGAAATGGCTAAATGCGGCGCAGGATGACTGTCTAACGATTACACTAAACAAATGCTACAACAAAAACCAAATGAAATGCTTAAGACTCTAATGCACAAAGATAGAGGTGGTTAGGTTAGGTTAGGTTAGGTTAGGTTAGGTTACAAAATCAGCACGAAAAACAGAAGAAATGAAAATTTTTACAAATGGAATAAAATTACGTAATTATGAAACTAAAAATAACTGATTAGAACTAGACTAGAAATAGCCTAAATGCGGCGCAGTATGACCGTCTAACGATTACACTAAACAAATGCTACAACAAAAACCAATTTGAAATGCTCAAGACTCTAATGCACACAGATAGAGGTGGTTAGGTTAGGTTGGGTTAGGTTAGGTTAGGTTACAAAATCAGCACGAAAAACGAAGAAATGAAAATTTTTACAAATGGAATAAAATTACGTAATTATGAAACTAAAAATAACTGATTAGAACTAGACTAGAAATGGCCTAAATGCGGCGCAGGATGACTGTCTAACGATTACACTAAACAAATGCTACAACAAAAAACCAATTTGTAATGCTTAAGACTCTAATACACAAATATATGGTAGTTAGGTTAGGTTAGGTTACAAAATCAGCACGAAAAACGAAGAAATGAAAATTTTGCAATGGAATAAAATTACGTAATTATGAAACTAAAAATAACTGATTAAGAACTAGACTAGAAATGGCCTAAATGCGGCTGGGATGACTGTCTAACGATTACACTAAACAAATGCTACAACAAAAACCAATTTGTAATGCTTAAGACTCCTAATACACAAATATATGGTAGTTAGGTTAGGTTGGGTTACAAAATCCAGCACGAAAAACAGAAAGAAATGAAAATTTTTACAAATGGAATAAAATTACGTAATTATGAAACTAAAAATAACTGATTAGAACTAGACTAGAAATGGCCTAAATGCGGCTGGGATGACTGTCTAACGATTACACTGAACAAATGCTACAACAAAAACCAATTTGTAATGCTTAAGACTCTAATACACAAATATATGGTAGTTAGGTTAGGTTGGGTTACAAAATCAGCACGAAAAACAGAAGAAATGAAAATTTTTACAAATGGAATAAAGTACGTAATTATGAAACTAAAAATAACTGATTAGAACTAGACTAGAAATGGCCTAAATGCGGCGCAGGATGACTGTCTAACGATTACACTAAACAAATGCTACAACAAAAAACCAATTTGTAATGCTTAAGACTCTAATACACAAATATATGGTAGTTAGGTTAGGTTAGGTTACAAAATCAGCACGAAAAACGAAGAAATGAAAATTTTTACAAATGGAATAAAATTACGTAATTATGAAACTAAAAATAACTGATTAGAACTAGACTAGAAATGGCTAAATGCGGCACCAGGATGACTGTCCTAACGATTACACTAAACAAATGCTACAACAAAAACCAATTTGAAATGCTCAAGACTCTAATGCACACAGATAGAGGTGGTTAGGTTAGGTTAAGGTTAGGTTAGGTTAGGTTAGGTTAGGTTATGTTAGGCTACAAAATCAGCACGAAAAACGAAGAAATGAAAATTTTTACAAATGGAATAAAATTACGTAATTATGAAACTAAAAATAACTGATTAGAACTAGACTAGAAATATGGCCTAAATGCGGCGCAGTATGACCGTCTAACGATTACACTAAACAAATGCTACAACAAAAACCAATTTGGAATGCTTAAGACTCTAATGCACAAAGATAGAGGTGGTTAGGTTACGTTAGGTTAGGTTAGGTTAGGTTATGTTAGGCTACAAAATCAGCACGAAAAACAGAAGAAATGAAAATTTTTACAAATGGAATAAAATTACGTAATTATGAAACTAAAAATAACTGATTAGAACTAGACTAGAAATGGCCTAAATGCGGCGCAGTATGACCGTCTAACGATTACATTAAACAAATGCTACAACAAAAACCAATTTGAAATGCTCAAGACTCTAATGCACACAGATAGAGGTGGTTAGGTTAGAGTTAGGTTAGGTTAGGTTAGGATAGGTTAGGTTATGTTAGGCTACAAAATCAGCACGAAAAACAGAAGAAATGAAAATTTTTTACAAATGGAATAAAATTACGTAATTATGAAACTAAAAATAACTGATTAAGAACTAGACTAGAAATGGCCTAAATGCGGCTGGGATGACTGTCTAACGATTACACTAAACAAATGCTACAACAAAAAACCAAATGAAATGCTTAAGACTCTAATGCACAAAGATAGAGGTGGTTAGGTTAGGTTAGGTTAGGTTATGTTAGGCTACAAAATCAGCACGAAAAACGAAGAAATGAAAATTTTTACAAATGGAATAAAATTACGTAATTATGAAACTAAAAATAACTGATTAGAACTAGACTAGAAATGGCCTAAATGCGGCGCAGTAGGACCGTCTAACGATTACACTAAACAAATGCTACAACAAAAAACCAATTTGAAATGCTCAAGACTCTAATGCACACAGATAGAGGTGGTTAGGTTAGGTTAGAGTTAGGTTAGGTTAGGTTAGAGTTAGGTTAGGTTAGGTTAGGTTAGGTTAGGTTATGTTAGGCTACAAAATCAGCACGAAAAACGAAGAAATGAAAATTTTTACAAATGGAATAAAATTACGTAATTATGAAACTAAAAATAACTGATTTAGAACTAGACTAGAAATGGCCTAAATGCGGCGCAGTATGACCGTCTAACGATTACACTAAACAAATGCTACAACAAAAACCAATTTGGAATGCTTAAGACTCTAATGCACAAAGATAGAGGTGGTTAGGTTAGGTTGGAGTTACAAAATCAGCACGAAAAACAGAAAGAAATGAAAATTTTACAAATGGAATAAAATTACGTAATTATGAAACTAAAAATAACTGATTAGAACTAGACTTAGAAATGGCCTAAATGCGGCGCAGGATGACTGTCTAACGATTACACTAAACAAATGCTACAACAAAAACCAATTTGTAATGCTTAAGACTCTAATACACAAATATATGGTAGTTAGGTTAGGTTAGGTTAGGTTACACAAAATCAGCACGAAAAACGAAAGAAATGAAAATTTTACAAATGGAATAAAATTACGTAATTATGAAACTAAAAATAACTGATTAAGAACTAGACTAGAAATGGCCTAAATGCGGCGCAGGATGACTGTCTAACAGTTACACTAAACAAATGCTGCAACAAAAACCAATTTGGAATGCTTAAGACTCTAATACACAAAGATATAGGTGGTTAGGTTAGGTTAGGTTGGGTTACAAAATCAGCACGAAAAACGAAGAAATGAAAATTTTACAAATGGAATAAAATTACGTAATTATGAAACTAAAAATAACTGATTAGAACTAGACTGAAATGGCCTAAATGCGGCGCAGGATGACTGTCTAACGATTACACTAAACAAATGCTACAACAAAAACCAATTTGAAATGCTCAAGACTCTAATGCACACAGATAGAGGTGGTTAGGTTAGGTTAGAGTTAGGTTAGGTTAGGTTAGGTTAGGTTTAGGTTAGGTTAGGTTATGTTAGGCTACAAAATCAGCACGAAAAACGAAGAAATGAAAATTTTTACAAATGGAATAAAATTACGTAATTATGAAACTAAAAATAACTGATTAGAACTAGACTAGAAATAGCCTAAATGCGGCGCAGTATGACCGTCTAACGATTACACTAAACAAATGCTACAACAAAAAACCAATTTGAAATGCTCAAGACTCTAATGCACACAGATAGAGGTGGTTAGGTTAGGTTAGAGTTAGGTTAGGTTAGAGTTAGGTTAGGTTAGGTTAGGTTAGGTTATGTTAGGCTACAAAATCAGCACGAAAAACAGAAAGAAATGAAAATTTTACAATGGAATAAAATTACGTAATTATGAAACTAAAAATAACTGATTAGAACTAGACTAGAAATGGCCTAAATGCGGCGCAGTATGACCGTCTAACGATTACACTAAACAAATGCTACAACAAAAAACCAATTTGAAATGCTCAAGACTCTAATGCACACAGATAGAGGTGGTTAGGTTAGGTTAGGTTAGGTTAGGATAGGTTAGGTTATGTTAGGCTACAAAATCAGCACGAAAAACGAAGAAATGAAAATTTTTGCAAATGGAATAAAATTACGTAATTATGAAACTAAAAATAACTGATTAGAACTAGACTAGAAATGGCCTAAATGCGGCGCAGGATGACTGTCTAACAGTTACACTAAACAAATGCTACAACAAAAAACCAATTTGGAATGCTTAAGACTCTAATACACAAATATATATGGTAGTTAGGTTAGGTTAGGTTAGGTTAGGTTAGGTTGGGTTACAAAATCAACACGAAAAACGAAGAAATGAAAATTTTTGCAAATGGAATAAAATTTCGTAATTATGAAACTAAAAATAACTGATTAAGAACTAGACTAGAAATGGCCTAAATGCGGCAGGATGACTGTCTAACGATTACACTAAACAAATGCTACAACAAAAACCAAATGAAATGCTTAAGACTCTAATGCACAAATATATGGTAGTTAGGTTAGGTTAGGTTAGGTTAGGTTATGTTAGGCTACAAAATCAGCACGAAAAACGAAGAAATGAAAATTTTTACAAATGGAATAAAATTACGTAATTATGAAACTAAAAATAACTGATTAGAACTAGACTAGAAATGGCTAAATGCGGCGCAGGATGACTGTCTAACGATTACACCTAAACAAATGCTACAACAAAAACCAAATGAAATGCTTAAGACTCTAATGCACAAAGATAGAGGTGGTTAGGTTAGGTTAGGTTAGGTTATGTTAGGCTACAAAATCAGCACGAAAAACAGAAGACATGAAAATTTTTACAAATGGAATAAAATTACGTAATTATGAAACTAAAAATAACTGATTACAACTAGACTAGAAATGGCCTAAATGCGGCGCAGGATGACTGTCTAACGATTACACTGAACAAATGCTACAACAAAAACCAATTTGGAATGCTTAAGACTCTAATGCACACAGATAGAGGTGGTTAGGTTAGGTTGGGTTAGGTTAGGTTAGGTTAGGTTAGGTTGGGTTACAAAATCAGCACGAAAAACAGAAGAAATGAAAATTTTTACAAATGGAATAAAATTACGTAATTATGAAACTAAAAATAACTGATTACAACTAGACTAGAAATGGCCTAAATGCGGCGCAGGATGACTGTCTAACGATTACACTGAACAAATGCTACAACAAAAACCAATTTGGAATGCTTAAGACTCTAATGCACAAAGATATAGGTGGTTAGGTTAGGTTAGGTTAGGTTAAGGTTAGGTTAGGTTGGGTTAGGTTACAAAATCAGCACGAAAAACGAAGAAATGAAAATTTTTACAAATGGAATAAAATTTCGTAATTATGAAACTAAAAATAACTGATTACAACTAGACTAGAAATGGCTAAATGCGGCGCAGGATGACTGTCCTAACGATTACACTGAACAAATGCTACAACAAAAACCAATTTGGAATGCCTAAGACTCTAATACACAAAGATATAGGTGGTTAGGTTAGGTTAGGTTAGGTTAGGTTAGGTTAGGTTACAAAATCAGCACGAAAAACGAAGACATGAAAATTTTTACAAATGGAATAAAATTACGTAATTATGAAACTAAAAATAACTGATTAGAACTAAGACTAGAAATGGCTAAATGCGGCTGGGATGACTGTCTAACGATTACACTGAACAAATGCTACAACAAAAACCAATTTGGAATGCTTAAGACTCTAATGCACAAAGATATAGGTGGTTAGGTTAGGTTAGGATAGGTTAGGTGAGGTTAGGTTAGGAAACTAAATCAGCACGAAAAACAGAAGAAATGAAAATTTTTACAAATGGAATAAGAGTACGTAATTATGAAACTAAAAATAACTGATTAGAACTAAGACTAGAAATGGCTAAATGCGGCTGGGATGACTGTCTAACGATTACACTAAACAAATGCTGCAACAAAAACCAATTTGAAATGCTCAAGACTCTAATGCACACAGATAGAGGTGGTTAGGTTAGGTTAGAGTTAGGTTAGGTTAGGTTAGGTTAGGTTATGTTAGGCTACAAAATCAGCACGAAAAACAGAAGAAATGAAAATTTTTACAAATGGAATGAAATTACGTAATTATGGAAACTAAAAATAACTGATTAAGAACTAGACTAGAAATATGGCCTAAATGCGGCAGGATGACTGTCCTAACGATTACACTAAACAAATGCTACAACAAAAACCAATTTGGAATGCTTAAGACTCTAATGCACAAAGATAGAGGTGGTTAGGTTAGGTTAGAGTTAGGTTAGGTTATGTTAGGCTACAAAATCAGCACGAAAAACAGAAGAAATGAAAATTTTTACAAATGGAATAAAATTACGTAATTATGAAACTAAAAATAACTGATTAGAACTAGACTAGAAATGGCCTAAATGCGGCTGGGATGACTGTCTAACAATTACACTAAACAAATGCTACAACAAAAACCAATTTGAAATGCTCAAGACTCTAATACACACAAATATATGGTAGTTAGGTTAGGTTGGGTTAGGTTAGGTTAGGTTAGGTTAGGTTAAGGTTAGGTTAGGTTAAGGTTACAAAATCAGCACGAAAAACGAAGAAATGAAAATTTTTACAAATGGAATAAAATTACGTAATTATGGAAACTAAAAATAACTGATTAAGAACTAGACTAGAAATGGCCTAAATGCGGCGCAGGATGACTGTCTAACAATTACACTAAACAAATGCTACAACAAAAAACCAATTTGTAATACTTAAGACTCTAATACACACAAATATATGGTAGTTAGAGTTAGGTTAGGATAGGTTAGGTGAGGTTAGGTTAGGTTAGAGTTAGGTTAGGTTACAAAATCCTTTGAAAAACGAAGAAATGAAAATTTTTACAAATGGAATAAAATTACGTAATTATGGAAACTAAAAATAACTGATTAGAACTAGACTAGAAATGGCCTAAATGCGGCGCAGGATGACTGTCTAACGATTACACTAAACAAATGCTACAACAAAAACCAAATGAAATGCTTAAGACTCTAATGCACAAAGATAGAGGTGGTTAGGTTAGGTTAGAGTTAGGTTAAGGTTAGGTTAGGTTAAGGTTACAAAATCAGCACGAAAAACGAAGAAATGAAAATTTTTGCAAATGGAATAAAATTACGTAATTATGAAACTAAAAATAACTGATTAGAACTAGACTAGAAATGGCTAAATGCGGCGCAGTATGACCGTCTAACGATTACACTAAACAAATGCTACAACAAAAACCAATTTGAAATGCTCAAGACTCTAATGCACACAGATAGAGGTGGTTAGGTTAGGTTAGGTTAGGTTAGAGTTAGGTTAGGTTAGAGTTAGAGTTAGGTTAGAGTTAGGTTAGGTTACAAAATCAGCACGAAAAACGAAGAAATGAAAATTTTTTACAAATGGAATAAAATTACGTAATTATGAAACTAAAAATAACTGATTAGAACTAAGACTAGAAATGGCCTAAATGCGGCGCAGGATGACTGTCTAACAGTTACACTAAACAAATGCTACAACAAAAACCAATTTGTAATGCTTAAGACTCTAATGCACACAGATAGAGGTGGTTAGGTTAGGTTAGGTTAGGTTAGGTTAGGATAGGTTAGGTTATGTTGGGCTACAAAATCAGCACGAAAAACGAAAGAAATGAAAATTTTTGCAAATGGAATAAAATTTCGTAATTATGAAACTAAAAATAACTGATTAGAACTAGACTAGAAATGGCTAAATGCGGCAGGATGACTGTCTAACAGTTACACTAAACAAATGCTACAACAAAAAACCAATTTGAAATGCTCAAGACTCTAATGCACAAGATAGAGGTGGTTAGAGTTAGGTTAGGTTAGGTTAGGTTAGGTTAGGTTATGTTAGGCTACAAAATCAACACGAAAAACGAAGAAATGAAATTTTTTACAAATAGAATAAAATTTCGTAATTATGAAACTAAAAATAACTGATTAGAACTAGACTAGAAATGGCCTAAATGCGGCGCAGGATGACTGTCTAACGATTACACTAAACAAATGCTACAACAAAAACCAATTTGTAATGCTTAAGACTCTAATACACAAATATATGGTAGTTAGGTTAGGTTAGGTTAGGTTATGTTAGGCTACAAAATCAGCACGAAAAATGAAGAAATGAAAATTTTTGCAAATGGAATAAAATTACGTAATTATGAAACTAAAAATAACTGATTAGAACTAGACTAGAAATGGCCTAAATGCGGCTTAGTATGACCGCCTAACGATTACATTAAACAAATGCTACAACAAAAACCAATTTGAAATGCTCCAAGACTCTAATGCACACAGATAGAGGTGGTTAGGTTAGGTTAGGTTAGGTTAGGATAGGTTAGGTTATGTTAGGCTACAAAATCCTTTGAAAAACGAAGAAATGAAAATTTTTGCAAATGGAATAAAATTACGTAATTATGAAACTAAAAATAACTGATTAGAACTAGACTAGAAATGGCCTAAATGCGGCAGGATGACTGTCTAACAGTTACACTAAACAAATGCTACAACAAAAACCAATTTGGAATGCTTAAGACTCTAATGCACAAAGATATAGGTGGTTAGGTTAGGTTAGGTTAAGGTTAGGTTAGGTTACAAAATCAGGACGAAAAACGAAGAAATGAAAATTTTTTACAAATGGAATAAAATTACGTAATTATGGAAACTAAAAATAACTGATTAAGAACTAGACTAGAAATGGCCTAAATGCAGCGCAGGATGACTGTCTAACGATTACATTAAACAAATGCTACAACAAAAAACCAATTTGTAATGCTTAAGACTCTAATGCACAAAGATAGAGGTGGTTAGGTTAGGTTAAGGTTAGGTTAGGTTAGGTTAGGTTAGGTTAGGTTGGGTTACAAAATCCTTTGAAAAACGAAGAAATGAAAATTTTTTACAAATGGAATAAAATTACGTAATTATGAAACTAAAAATAACTGATTAGAACTAGACTAGAAATGGCCTAAATGCGGCGCAGTATGACCGTCTAACGATTACACTAAACAAATGCTACAACAAAAACCAATTTGAAATGCTCAAGACTCTAATGCACACAGATAGAGGTGGTTAGGTTAGGTTAGAGTTAGGTTAGGTTAGAGTTAGGTTATGTTAGGCTACAAAATCAGCACGAAAAACGAAGAAATGAAAATTTTTACAAATGGAATAAAATTGCGTAATTATGGAAACTAAAAATAACTGATTAAGAACTAGACTAGAAATGGCTAAATGCGGCGCAGTATGACCGTCTAACGATTACACTAAACAAATGCTACAACAAAAACCAATTTGGAATGCTTAAGACTCTAATGCACACAGATAGAGGTGGTTAGGTTAGGTTAGAGTTAGGTTAGGTTAGGTTAAGGTTAGGTTAGGTTAGGTTACAAAATCAGCACGAAAAACGAAGAAATGAAAATTTTTACAAATGGAATAAAATTACGTAATTATGAAACTAAAATAACTGATTAGAACTAGACTAGAAATGGCCTAAATGCGGCGCAGTATGACCGTCTAACGATTACACTAAACAAATGCTACAACAAAAACCAATTTGGAATGCTTAAGACTCTAATGCACAAAGATAGAGGTGGTTAGGTTAGGTTAGAGTTAGGTTAGGTTAGGTTATGTTAGGCTACAAAATCAGCACGAAAAACGAAGAAATGAAAATTTTTACAAATGGAGATAAAATTACGTAATTATGAAACTAAAATAACTGATTAGAACTAGACTAGAAATGGCTAAATGCGGCGCAGTATGACCGTCTAACGATTACATTAAACAAATGCTACAACAAAAACCAATTTGAAATGCTCAAGACTCTAATGCACACAGATAGAGGTGGTTAGAGTTAGGTTAGAGTTAGGTTAGGATAGGTTAGGTTAGAGTTAGGTTAGGTTACAAAATCAGCACGAAAAACGAAGAAATGAAAATTTTGCAAATGGAATAAAATTACGTAATTATGGAAACTAAAATAAACAGATTAGAACTAGACTAGAAATGGCCTAAATGCGGCGCAGTATGACCGTCTAACGATTACATAAACAAATGCTACAACAAAAACCAATTTGGAATGCTTAAGACTCTAATGCACAAAGATAGAGGTGGTTAGGTTAGAGTTAGGTTAGGTTAGGTTATGTTAGGCTACAAAATCAGCACGAAAAACGAAGAAATGAAAATTTTTACAAATGGAATAAAATTACGTAATTATGAAACTAAAATAACTGATTAGAACTAGACTAGAAATGGCCTAAATGCGGCGCAGTATGACCGTCTAACGATTACACTGAACAAATGCTACAACAAAAACCAATTTGAAATGCTCAAGACTCTAATGCACACAGATAGAGGTGGTTAGGTTAGAGTTAGAGTTAGGTTAGGTTAGAGTTAGGTTAGGTTATGTTAGGCTACAAAATCCTTTGAAAAACGAAGAAATGAAAATTTTTACAAATGGAATAAAATTACGTAGTATGAAACTAAAAATAACTGATTAGAACTAGACAGAAATGGCCTAAATGCGGCGCAGTATGACCGTCTAACGATTACATAAACAAATGCTACAACAAAAACCAATTTGGAATGCTTAAGACTCTAATACACAAATATATGGTAGTTAGGTTGGAGTTAGGTTAGGTTAGGTTATGTTAGGCTACAAAATCAGCACGAAAAACGAAGAAATGAAAATTTTTACAAATGGAATAAAATTACGTAATTATGAAACTAAAATAACTGATTAAGAACTAGACTAGAAATGGCTAAATGCGGCTGGGATGACTGTCTAACGATTACACTAAACAAATGCTACAACAAAAAACCAATTTGAAATGCTCAAGACTCTAATGCACACAGATAGAGGTGGTTAGGTTAGAGTTAGAGTTAGGTTAGGATAGGTTAGGTTATGTTAGGCTACAAAATCAGCACGAAAAACAGAAGAAATGAAAATTTTTTGCAAATGGAATAAAATTACGTAATTATGAAACTAAAATAACTGATTAAGAACTAGACTAGAAATGGCCTAAATGCAGCGCAGGATGACTGTCTAACGATTACATAAACAAATGCTACAACAAAAACCAAATGAAATGCTTAAGACTCTAATGCACAAAGATAGAGGTGGTTAGGTTAGGTTAGGTTAGGTTATGTTAGGCTACAAAATCAACACGAAAAACAGAAGAAATGAAAATTTTTTACAAATGGAATAAAATTACGTAATTATGAAACTAAAAATAACTGATTAGAACTAGACTAGAAATGGCCTAAATGCGGCGCAGGATGACTGTCTAACGATTACACTAAACAAATGCTACAACAAAAACCAATTTGAAATGCTCAAGACTCTAATGCACACAGATAGAGGTGGTTAGGTTAGGTTAGAGTTAGGTTAGGTTAGGTTAGGTTAGGTTATGTTAGGCTACAAAATCAGCACGAAAAACAGAAAGAAATGAAAATTTTTACAAATGGAATAAAATTACGTAATTATGAAACTAAAAATAACTGATTAGAACTAGACTAGAAATGGCTAAATGCGGCGCAGTATGACCGTCTAACGATTACACTAAACAAATGCTACAACAAAAACCAATTTGAAATGCTCAAGACTCTAATGCACACAGATAGAGGTGGTTAGGTTAGAGTTAGGTTAGGTTAGAGTTAGGTTAGGTTAGGTTAGGTTATGTTAGGCTACAAAATCCTTTGAAAAACAGAAGAAATGAAAATTTTTACAAATGGAATAAAATTACGTAATTATGAAACTAAAAATAACTGATTAAGAACTAGACTAGAAATGGCTAAATGCGGCGCAGGATGACTGTCTAACGATTACACTAAACAAATGCTACAACAAAAACCAATTTGAAATGCTCAAGACTCTAATGCACACAGATAGAGGTGGTTAGGTTAGGTTAGGTTAAGGTTAGGTTAGGTTAAGGTTAGGTTAGAGTTATGTTAGGCTACAAAATCAGCACGAAAAACGAAGAAATGAAAATTTTTACAAATGGAATAAAATTACGTAATTATGAAACTAAAAATAACTGATTAGAACTAGACTAGAAATGGCCTAAATGCGGCGCAGTATGACCGTCTAACGATTACACTAAACAAATGCTACAACAAAAATCCAATTTGGAATGCTTAAGACTCTAATGCACAAAGATAGAGGTGGTTAGGTTAGAGTTAGGTTAGGTTAGGTTATGTTAGGCTACAAAATCAGCACGAAAAACAGAAGAAATGAAAATTTTTGCAAATGGAATAAAATTTCGTAATTATGAAACTAAAATAACTGATTAGAACTAGACTAGAAATGGCCTAAATGCGGCGCAGGATGACTGTCTAACGATTACATAAACAAATGCTACAACAAAAACCAAATGAAATGCTTAAGACTCTAATGCACAAAGATAGAGGTGGTTAGGTTAGGTTAGGTTAGGTTAGGTTAGGTTAGGTTACAAAATCAGCACGAAAAACGAAGAAATGAAAATTTTTACAAATGGAATAAAATTACGTAATTATGAAACTAAAATAACTGATTAGAACTAGACTAGAAATGGCTAAATGCGGCGCAGGATGACTGTCTAACGATTACACTAAACAAATGCTACAACAAAAAACCAAATGAAATGCTTAAGACTCTAATGCACAAAGATAGAGGTGGTTAGGTTAGGTTAGGTTAGGTTATGTTAGGCTACAAAATCAGCACGAAAAACGAAGAAATGAAAATTTTTACAAATGGAATAAAATTACGTAATTATGGAAACTAAAAATAACTGATTAGAACTAGACTAGAAATGGCCTAAATGCGGCGCAGTATGACCAAATCTAACGATTACACTAAACAAATGCTACAACAAAAACCAATTTGAAATGCTCAAGACTCTAATGCACAAAGATAGAATTGGTTAGAGTTAGGTTAGAGTTAGGTTAAGGTTAGGTTAGGTTAGGATAGGTTAGGTTATGTTAGGCTACAAAATCAGCACGAAAAACGAAGAAATGAAAATTTTTGCAAATGGAATAAAATTGCGTAATTATGAAACTAAAAATAACTGATTAGAACTAGACTAGAAATGGCTAAATGCGGCGCAGGATGACTGTCTAACGATTACACTAAACAAATGCTACAACAAAAACCAATTTGGAATGCTTAAGACTCTAATGCACAAAGATAGAATTGGTTAGGTTAGGTTAAGGTTAGGTTAGGTTAGGTTATGTTAGGCTACAAAATCAGCACGAAAAACGAAGAAATGAAAATTTTTTACAAATGGAATAAAATTTCGTAATTATGAAACTAAAAATAAACAGATTAGAACTAGACTGAAATGGCCTAAATGCGGCGCAGGATGACTGTCTAACGATTACACTAAACAAATGCTACAACAAAAACCAAATGAAATGCTTAAGACTCTAATGCACACAGATAGAGGTGGTTAGGTTAGGTTAGAGTTAGGTTAGGTTAGGTTACAAAATCCAGCACGAAAAACAGAAAGAAATGAAAATTTTTACAAATGGAATAAAATTACGTAATTATGGAAACTAAAATAACTGATTACAACTAGACTAGAAATGGCTAAATGCGGCGCAGTATGACCGTCTAACGATTACACTAAACAAATGCTACAACAAAAACCAATTTGAAATGCTCAAGACTCTAATGCACACAGATAGAGGTGGTTAGGTTAGGTTAGAGTTAGGTTAGAGTTAGGTTAGGTTATGTTAGGCTACAAAATCAGCACGAAAAACGAAGAAATGAAAATTTTTACAAATGGAATAAAATTTCGTAATTATGAAACTAAAAATAACTGATTAAGAACTAGACTAGAAATGGCCTAAATGCGGCACTTGGGATGACTGTCTAACAGTTACACTAAACAAATGCTACAACAAAAACCAATTTGGAATGCTTAAGACTCTAATGCACAAAGATATAGGTGGTTAGGTTAGGTTAGGTTAGGTTAGGTTAGGTTAGGTTAGGTTAGGTTAGGTTACAAAATCAGCACGAAAAACAGAAAGAAATGAAAATTTTTACAAATGGAATAAAATTTCGTAATTATGAAACTAAAAATAACTGATTAGAACTAGACTAGAAATGGCCTAAATGCGGCGCAGGATGACTGTCTAACGATTACACTAAACAAATGCTGCAACAAAAACCAATTTGGAATGCTTAAGACTCTAATGCACAAAGATAGAGGTGGTTAGGTTAGGTTGGGTTAGGTTAGGTTATGTTGGGCTACAAAATCAGCACGAAAAACGAAGAAATGAAAAGAATTTTTACAAATGGAATAAAATTACGTAATTATGAAACTAAAATAACTGATTAGAACTAAGACTAGAAATGGCCTAAATGCGGCACTTGGGATGACTGTCTAACAGTTACACTAAACAAATGCTACAACAAAAACCAATTTGTAATGCTTAAGACTCTAATGCACACAGATAGAGGTGGTTAGGTTAGGTTAGGTTGGGTTAGGTTAGGTTAAGGTTAGGTTAGGTTAGGTTAGGTTAGGTTAGGTTATGTTAGGCTACAAAATCAGCACGAAAAACGAAGACATGAAAATTTTTACAAATGGAATAAAATTACGTAATTATGGAAACTAAAAATAACTGATTACAACTAGACTAGAAATGGCCTAAATGCAGCTGGGATGACTGTCTAACGATTACACTGAACAAATGCTACAACAAAAACCAATTTGGAATGCTTAAGACTCTAATGCACAAAGATATAGGTGGTTAGGTTAGGTTAGGTTAGGTTAGGTTAAGGTTAGGTTAGGTTACAAAATCCAGCACGAAAAACGAAGACATGAAAATTTTTACAAATGGAATAAAATTACGTAATTATGAAACTAAAAATAACTGATTACAACTAGACTAGAAATGGCTAAATGCGGCGCAGTATGACCGTCTAACGATTACACCTAAACAAATGCTACAACAAAAACCAATTTGAAATGCTCAAGACTCTAATGCACAAAGATAGAGGTGGTTAGGTTAGGTTAGGTTAGGTTATGTTAGGCTACAAAATCAGCACGAAAAACAGAAGAAATGAAAATTTTTGCAAATGGAATAAAATTGCGTAATTATGAAACTAAAAATAACTGATTAAGAACTAGACTAGAAATGGCCTAAATGCGGCTTAGTATGACCGTCTAACGATTACATTAAACAAATGCTACAACAAAAACCAATTTGAAATGCTCAAGACTCTAATGCACACAGATAGAGGTGGTTAGGTTAGGTTAGAGTTAGGTTAGGTTAGGTTAGGTTAGGTTATGTTAGGCTACAAAATCCTTTGAAAAACGAAGAAATGAAAATTTTTGCAAATGGAATAAAATTACGTAATTATGAAACTAAAAATAACTGATTAGAACTAAGACTAGAAATGGCTAAATGCAGCGCAGGATGACTGTCTAACAGTTACACTAAACAAATGCTACAACAAAAACCAATTTGGAATGCTTAAGACTCTAATGCACACAGATAGAGGTGGTTAGGTTACGTTAGGTTAGGTTAGGTTAGGTTAGGTTATGTTAGGCTACAAAATCATCACGAAAAACGAAGAAATGAAATTTTTTACAAATGGAATAAAATTTCGTAATTATGAAACTAAAAATAAACAGATTAGAACTAGACTAGAAATGGCCTAAATGCGGCGCAGTATGACCGTCTAACGATTACACTAAACAAATGCTACAACAAAAAACCAATTTGAAATGCTCAAGACTCTAATGCACACAGATAGAGGTGGTTAGGTTAGGTTAGGTTAGGTTAGGATTAGGTTAGGTTAGAGTTAGGTTAGGTTAGGTTATGTTAGGCTACAAAATCAGCACGAAAAACAGAAAGAAATGAAAATTTTTACAAATGGAATAAAATTACGTAATTATGAAACTAAAAATAACTGATTAAGAACTAGACTAGAAATGGCCTAAATGCAGCACTTGGGATGACTGTCTAACGATTACACTAAACAAATGCTACAACAAAAACCAATTTGGAATGCTTAAGACTCTAATGCACAAAGATAGAGGTGGTTAGGTTAGGTTAGGTTAGGTAATGTTAGGCTACAAAATCAACACGAAAAACGAAGAAATGAAAATTTTTACAATGGAATAAAATTTCGTAATTATGAAACTAAAAATAACTGATTAGAACTAGACTGAAATGGCCTAAATGCAGCACTTGGGATGACTGTCTAACGATTACACTAAACAAATGCTACAACAAAAAACCAAATGAAATGCTTAAGACTCTAATGCACAAAGATAGAGGTGGTTAGGTTAGGTTAGGTTAGGTTATGTTAGGCTACAAAATCAGCACGAAAAACGAAGAAATGAAAATTTTTGCAAATGGAATAAAATTACGTAATTATGGAAACTAAAAATAACTGATTAGAACTAAGACTAGAAATGGCCTAAATGCGGCGCAGTATGACCGTCTAACGATTACACTAAACAAATGCTACAACAAAAACCAATTTGAAATGCTCAAGACTCTAATGCACACAGATAGAGGTGGTTAGGTTAGGTTAGAGTTAGGTTAGGTTAGAGTTAGGTTAGGTTATGTTAGGCTACAAAATCAGCACGAAAAACGAAGAAATGAAAATTTTTACAAATGGAATAAAATTACGTAATTATGAAACTAAAAATAACTGATTAGAACTAGACTAGAAATGGCCTAAATGCGGCGCAGTAGGACCGTCTAACGATTACACTAAACAAATGCTACAACAAAAAACCAATTTGAAATGCTCAAGACTCTAATGCACACAGATAGAGGTGGTTAGGTTAGGTTAGGTTAGGTTTAGGTTAGGTTAGGTTATGTTAGGCTACAAAATCAGCACGAAAAACGAAGAAATGAAAATTTTTACAAATGGAATAAAATTACGTAATTATGAAACTAAAATAACTGATTAAGAACTAGACTAGAAATGGCCTAAATGCGGCACCCAGGATGACTGTCTAACGATTACACTAAACAAATGCTACAACAAAAAACCAATTTGAAATGCTCAAGACTCTAATGCACACAGATAGAGGTGGTTAGGTTACGTTAGGTTAGGTTTAGGTTAGGTTAGGTTATGATAGGCTACAAAATCAGCACGAAAAACGAAGAAATGAAATTTTTTACATATGGAATAAAATTACGTAATTATGGAAACTAAAATAACTGATTAGAACTAGACTGAAATGGCCTAAATGCGGCTTAGTATGACCGTCTAACGATTACACTAAACAAATGCTACAACAAAAACCAATTTGAAATGCTCAAGACTCTAATGCACACAGATAGAGGTGGTTAGGTTACGTTAGGTTAGGTTTAGGTTAGGTAAGGTTATGTTAGGCTACAAAATCATCACGAAAAACGAAGAAATGATAATTTTTGCAAATGGAATAAAATTACGTAATTATGAAACTAAAATAACTGATTAGAACTAGACTAGAAATATGGCCTAAATGCGGCGCAGGATGACTGTCTAACGATTACATAAACAAATGCTACAACAAAAACCAATTTGGAATGCTTAAGACTCTAATGCACAAAGATAGAGGTGGTTAGGTTAGGTTAGGTTAGGTTAGGTTATGTTAGGCTACAAAATCAGCACGAAAAACGAAGAAATGAAAATTTTTACAAATGGAATAAAATTACGTAATTATGAAACTAAAATAACTGATTAGAACTAGACTAGAAATGGCCTAAATGCGGCTTAGTATGACCGTCTAACGATTACATTAAACAAATGCTACAACAAAAACCAATTTGAAATGCTCAAGACTCTAATGCACACAGATAGAGGTGGTTAGGTTAGAGTTAGGTTAGGTTAGGTTAGGTTAGGTTATGTTAGGCTACAAAATCAGCACGAAAAACAGAAGAAATGAAAATTTTACAAATAGAATAAAATTACGTAATTATGAAACTAAAAATAACTGATTAGAACTAGACTAGAAATGGCCTAAATGTGGCGCAGGATGACTGTCTAACGATTACACTAAACAAATGCTACAACAAAAAACCAATTTGGAATGCTTAAGACTCTAATGCACAAAGATAGAGGTGGTTAGGTTAGGTTAGGTTAGGTTATGTTAGGCTACAAAATCAGCACGAAAAATGAAGAAATGAAAATTTTTACAAATGGAATAAAATTACGTAATTATGAAACTAAAAATAACTGATTAGAACTAGACTAGAAATGGCCTAAATGCGGCTTAGTATGACCGTCTAACGATTACATTAAACAAATGCTACAACAAAAAACCAATTTGAAATGCTCAAGACTCTAATGCACACAGATAGAGGTGGTTAGGTTAGGTTAGGTTAGGTTATGTTAGGCTACAAAATCAGCACGAAAAACGAAGAAATGAAAATTTTTCAAATGGAATAAAATTACGTAATTATGAAACTAAAAATAACTGATTAGAACTAGACTAGAAATGGCCTAAATGCGGCGCAGTATGACCGTCTAACGATTACACTAAACAAATGCTACAACAAAAAACCAATTTGAAATGCTCAAGACTCTAATGCACACAGATAGAGGTGGTTAGGTTACGTTAGGTTAGGTTTAGGTTAGGTTAGGTTATGTTAGGCTACAAAATCATCACAAAAAACGAAGAAATGAAATTTTTTACAAATGGAATAAAATTTCGTAATTATGAAACTAAAAATAACTGATTAGAACTAGACTAGAAATGGCTAAATGCGGCGCAGGATGACTGTCTAACGATTACACTAAACAAATGCTACAACAAAAACCAATTTGGAATGCTTAAGACTCTAATGCACAAAGATAGAGGTGGTTAGGTTAGGTTAGGTTAGGTTAGGTTAGGTTAGGTTATGTTAGGCTACAAAATCAGCACGAAAAACGAAGAAATGAAAATTTTACAAATGGAATAAAATTACGTAATTATGAAACTAAAAATAACTGATTAGAACTAGACTAGAAATGGCTAAATGCGGCGCAGGATGACTGTCTAACGATTACACTAAACAAATGCTACAACAAAAAAAACCAATTTGTAATGCTTAAGACTCTAATGCACAAAGATAGAGGTGGTTAGGTTAGGTTAAGGTTAGGTTAGGTTAGGTTCCTTCCCCGAAGGGTTCTCGCTGTCGCGGGGGGCTTAGTAACCAGTAGTCACCCACGGTGAAACTAAGGAACCCAAATGGCCGGCCTAAGGCTCCTGTGGCCGGCGAGGAGACGCTCCGGGTGGGCTCGTAACGGCTCGCCTCAGAGCGTGTCGGTGAACACTGAAGGTGGGAAGTGGCGGGCGAGGCCTTCCCCGCCCTCTCAGTAGCCGAGGCGGAAGTCGCGGAGGAGTGTCGGTGTTGCGTTGCCGCTCTCCCTATCCTCCGCGACTCCAAGCGAGGTCGCACCGCATGATGCGGCTGTGGTGGGGCCGCGGGAAGAGGAGTGTCGGTGTTTCATTGCCCGCTCTCCTGTCCTCCGCGGCCGAACATCGGTCGGCGGTGGAGCCGCAGACCGATCCACCGCAGGGGGCTGGGTTGGCCAAGTACTTTCCCGCAGCCCCCCATGGCCTCTGGGAGAGCGGACTCGGGGAATCCCGTTTCCCACCAGGAAGGCCGAGATGGAAGGCGCGTCCATGTTCCGGCGCACCTTGCAGGAAGAAGAGTGAAGAGGGAGATGTCCTCCCCGGAGAAGGGGCCGTCTGGTCGGCCGGCGCAGGCGGGTCGCGGATGTGTGCGAAAGCGTTCCCGTGAGCCCCGCCATACCGCACGCGACGATGGAGGAACACCATGGGGTTTTAGTCGGTGCAGAGTCCGACATAACCCATCCTTGCCCCGCGAAGTGGGTATGCGTAGGCATTTCCCCATGTAAAAAAAAAAAAAAAAAAAAGGTAGGTTCCTTCAGAGCAACCTGAACCCTGCCACTCAGCAGCATTTGTTTATGCAGACCATTGCGGAGTGCCAGGTGCTCTGGCAGTAGTGGCGGAACCTATGCCGTGCCGGACCACTCACTGGTTCGGCGATGAGCTGGGTTCCGTAGCGATCTACTGGGGGGTGGAGAGGTGTCCCACCTGCTCCCCTGGGGAGAGGGTCAGGGCTTTGTTGCAGTGCAATGGGGCACCCTGGCCGCCGGATGGCTGCGTCTCTCCCGCGGAGTCCCTCACCATTACAGGTGTACCTGGACGAGGTGGCACTCTGCGTTCGCAGGTGCGCCATAATCCGTCGGTGTCTGGGAGACTTCAGCGCCCACTCCAGGGCGTGGGGAATCAGCGACAGTTGAGGAGACGGTGATGGAATGGGCGGCTGGATTGGACCTCCGATTGGCAAATCGGGGGTCATAACGTGCGGTGGCAGGAGTCGGTCGTGGATCTAGCAGGCGACTCCGCTGCAATCGCATGTTGTCGGGTTGGCGGGTTGCAGAGGAGGTGAAGGTCGCGTTATCCGACCACCGCCATATTTTATTCGATCTTGCAATCCGCCGCCCCATTGCTGTCACCAGTCTACCTATGGGGCAAGTAAGGCTAATGAGTGGCAACCTCGGACATGGTTGCGCAGTATGGGATGACCGCCAATGGATGGAGCGACATATGCAAGTTCATGGGAAGTCGATCAAAGCAGGTGGCTCAGTATCGTGC
>JAGSMU010000307.1:0-105445 GCA_029286865.1 Teinopalpus imperialis | reverse complement strand
TTTGTTGCAATTGAGGTGTCCCACCTGCTCCCCTGGGGAGAGGGTCAGGGCTTTGTTGCAGTGCAATGGGGCACCCTGGCCGCCGGATGGCTGCGTCTCTCCCGCGGAGTCCCTCACCATTACAGGTGTACCTGGACGAGGTGGCACTCTGCGTTCGCAGGTGCGCCATAATCCGTCGGTGTCTGGGAGACTTCAGCGCCCACTCCAGGGCGTGGGGAATCAGCGACAGTTGAGGAGACGGTGATGGAATGGGCGGCTGGATTGGACCTCCGATTGGCAAATCGGGGGTCATAACGTGCGGTGGCAGGAGTCGGTCGTGGATCTAGCAGGCGACTCCGCTGCAATCGCATGTTGTCGGGTTGGCGGGTTGCAGAGGAGGTGAAGGTCGCGTTATCCGACCACCGCCATATTTTATTCGATCTGCAATCCGCCGCCCCATTGCTGTCACCAGTCTACCTATGGGGCAAGTAAGGCTAATGAGTGGCAACCTCGGACATGGTTGCGCAGTATGGGATGACCGCCAATGGATGGAGCGACATGTGCAAGTTCATGGGGAAGTCGATCAAAGCAGGTGGCTCAGTATCGTGCTTTGTTGCAATTTATGGTAGATCTCGGTAGCCACACTTCCCACAAGTAAAGTAGGAAAAAAAAAGTGAACAGAGTGCACAATGGAGAATTCTTCCTCAGAGTCGTTGCTGCACTTCATCAACATACAAAAAATTAATACCCCTATGTCTTCCAGGACATAATTAAAGAAAGACAAGCCCCAGATAGACCTCCTCAAGGGTCTCCTCCATATCCTGCACTTTATCCGCAGTCTCCGAAATGGAGCTGAATAACGCCGCGTCCCCTGAGGATCCCCAAGCCGAAGACACCAGCGATTTTACAATGCTCACCGAGCACCCTATCGATCGACGCCGCTCACCTTGCAATGGTTGATAGCTAGGTCGACTGTAAATTAGTAAGTGAACCACTTCGCGATTCCGTTACCCAAGTCACATGCACCGAAGTTGAGACCATAATTAAAAACCTGCGACCACGCAAGGTTCGACGGCATCACCAACAAGGTGATAAACTCCTACCCATGTCCATTTTACACCTACTGGTGATAATCTACAACGTGGCCATATCTAAAGGCACCTTCCCTTTCCTGGAAGGAAAGCCGATGTCATAGGGATTCTCAAGCCCTCGAAACATCTAACCGATCCATCAGCCTATCGACCCATAAGCCTACTCAAAGTCTTGCAGCAGTGGCGAAAGGCTCATCCTCGCCCGCCTCAAGGACTTCATGCTGTCCCGGCTACCGATCAATGAGCAGTTCGGGTTTCGCACCCAACACTCATGCACACATCAAGTGCACCGCATCACGAAGCACATCCTCAGTAAATTTCTTCAGGGCTGGGGACAAACCGGGTGCCGGAGTACCACAAGGCTATGGCTGAATCCGGCCACCGAGAAGGCAGCCACACGCGACGCTGGTGTCTCAAGCGGCTAGACCGAGACTTGCTCGGAGCCGCCGCCAACGTCGCGATATGGCCAGAAAGCGCCGAAGAGGCGACGCCGGGGCGGTGGCAACGGACGCCCCGGCCCGTCAGCCCTTTAGCTCGGGCAGAATAGGCCATGTATCCTCGCCTGTCGTACAAGGCGACTAAAAGGGGACTGCGGGTTCGCGGGCGCTCAGGGTGGGGGCTCTGACCGCCCAGACAAGCGAACCCGGGAAGGGCGGCAACCCAAAGTGGTCAAGGGTTGCCGTAGCACGGCGCAGGGCGCGGCCTCCCCTGAGACGAGCTTAGGCACTGTGCTGAGGGGCACCGGTGCGTTCCGTAGGAGATCCCGGAGCCCCTCCCAATGCGCTGAGGATGACCACCGGGGGGGTTTTAGTGGGTAAGAGTCCCACATAACCCTGTATCTCCCCCAGGAGGCAGGGTATCTTTCGAAGATTTCCCCCCCGATAACAAAAAAACAAAAAAGGTTAGATTAGGTTAGGGTGCCACGTCAGAAAACCTCCTCGAGTGCCTGGTCGTTGAATTTCCCTTAGATACTATTGTATCCGGGGGAAAGACAACGCCGGGACGGTGCACCCTGGGCACTGGTGATGATACGTTGTTGCCAGTGGCGAATGTTCTGACAGGGGGGGATAGCTGCTCTGCGTGTCCCTCTGATAAGCGGAGGGCACTGCGGAGTGGCAGGGGGGTTGCATTTCCTCTTGATTTCCAAATCCGGAGGAAAGGCAACCAAACGATGGTGCGCATTGGTAACTGGTGACGATACGTCGTTCTCAGTGCCCAATGCGCGGATGGAGGTTGCATTTCTCCTTGATCAAGGTATCCGGGGGAAAGGCAACAAAATGAAGGTGTGCATTGGGAACTCGTGGCGATACGTCGTTGGCAGTGCCTAATGCTCACAGTGTGGGGGACGGGCTCGGTGTGCGTTTTTACTGCCGCCGGGCAGTCAACTGTCGACCGTTGTGGGAGGTTGCATTTCTCCTTGATTTCTGTATCCGGGGAAAGGCAACAAATGATGGTGGTATTGGGAACTGGCGACGATATATCGTTTCCAGTGCCCAATGCCTGGCGGCGGGCGGGACGGGCTCGCGTGCGTTTTACTGCCGCCGGGCACTCAACCGTCGAGCGTTGTGGAAGGTTGCATTTCTCCTTGATTTCTGTATCCGGGGGAAAGACCGACATTTTATTTCGTCCTGACTCGTGGGAATTATCATGGAAAATTCAAAAAACCAAGAGAGAGGAGGAGACTTAGCGATAAGCGCTGAGTCCGTAATAGCAGTGGCCGGCCCATTAACATCTGGGGGCCAAAATAGCGGAGGAGTAGCCGTGTCGAGGGAACCAGTGGTCCCGGCACGAGGCAGGCGGGGGCGATTCGTGCGCCCCAGCACGCCTGAAAGAAAAAGAAGGGCCAAGCCTGCAACGGTAGCGGCCGATAAATTTCAGGCGGTCGCAGCTGTGGCCACGGACACGGAGGCGCAGATGGAGGACGAGGAGGATTTGGGACCTCTACTGTGGCCCAGTCCAAAACCAGGGCGAAGGGTAGCCTTCCAAAACCCGCCGATTTGGAGCGGAGATGGAAGGCATGTCGACCATGGACCTGGATGCTTGCATCCGATCCAGTCTACTGGCGGTCGACAAGGCTGCCGATAAATCCGGCAATTTAAAGGGCACATTTGTGCATAGCCCGCGGGTGGCGGCCAGGATGGTCGAGGCAGCCACCGCGGAACTGGCGCGGAGGGTCTCCCAGCCACCAACTGTCGAGAGGTTGGAGCGTGAGAACTCGGAGCTTCGCTCCCAGCTGACCGAGCCTCGACCAAAGTGGGAGGCTATCGGAAGAGCTTAGTGCCCTCCGAAAGAGTGGGGAACCTCAGGCGGCCATTCCTCCACCTCGTAGAGCTCCTAGCACCCCGAAGTCCGGGAGCGTGGACGATGGGCTCATGGAGCGGTTGGGGCCTCATTGACGCGAGGTTGGCTGCCTTTGAGGCCAAGATCTTCCCGGAGAGGGGCAAACCTGGCCTACCTTGGGAGTGCGGCCGGGGAAAAACTTCCGCGAGTGACACGCTACCACTGCCACAGCCGGTGCAGGTAGCACCATCGCACTCGCGGGCGCCAGCTGTTAGCCTTCTCACCCTCCGGTGGCTGAGCTGCCTCCAGTGGCGACACCGAGGCCACTGGATGGAGGCAGGTACCCTGCAAGCACATCGTGGGCACAGGTGGCTAAAAAGCCTAAGGCCCAGCAGCCAGCGGCCCCGCGGCCACCAAGGCGAAAACTAACAAGGCGAAGCTCATACGCACTCCGTCCACGGCTGCCGTGATTTGTGATCGCTGCCGACTGGCTCCTCCACCACTTACGCAAAAGTGATGGAGGTAGCCAAGTCGAAGATAAGGCTGGCGGACATCGGCATCGAGACTGTCCGCCAAAGCGGGCTGTGACCGGTGGCCTTTTGGAGATCATGGTCCTGAATGCAGCTCGAGGGCGGATCGTCTCGCGACCAGAATGCGAGAGGTCCTTTCCGATATGGACGTCTGAATTGGCCGCCCGGTCAAGTCGGGCGACACTCCGCGTAGCGACCCGATGATGCCGTCAGCCCGAGCGAGGTCGCGGTGGCAGTGGCTGAGGCTGAGGGTGTTCGGTGGACGACGTTAAGGTCGGAGAGGTCCACCGAACACCCATGCGTATGGGCACGTGCTGGTGTGGTGCCCCGCAGCGGCGCTGCGAAATTGGTGACCGCTGGGCGCGTACGCGTGGGCTGGGATCTGCTGCGGGAGCTCTTGATCCCAGGCCCATGCACTGCTTCCGGTGCCTGGAGAAGGGGCACGTGGGTAGCAGGTGCCCTAACCAGGTGAACTGGAGCACGCGCTGTTACGCTTGTGGGAAACCGGGCACAGGGCCAAGGAGTGCAGAGCGCCTGCACTCGTACCGTCTTACCAGCTGGATCTGGGGCTGCCTCTAACCATCGTCTGGGTAAGAGGTGCGCCCCACCGTCAAAGAAGAGCGGGAGAAAACCATCTCCTCCTGCTCCCACAAGCGCAGCAGCAGTCCCAGCGGCAATTAGCTGCATCCCCGAGCACTAGCTCGGGAATGGAGGTCGCGCAGGCCCTTCGCACCCCTCAAGGTCCTTCAGAGCAACCTGAATCACCGCCGCAATGCTCAGCATTTGTTTATGCAGACCGTTGCGGAGTGGGGGTTGCTCTGCAGCAGTGGCGGAGCCCCATGCCGTGCCGGACCACCCTCACTGGTTCGGCGATGAGCTGGGTTCCGTAGCGATCTACTGGGGTGGAGAGGGTGTCCCACCCTGTTCTATTGGGAAGGGGTCAGGCTTCGTTGCAGTGCAATGGGGCACCCTGGCCATAGTTGGCTGCTACGTCTCTCCCGCGAGGTCACTCGCCGACTACGAGCTGTACCTGGACGAGGTGGCACTCTGCGTTCGCAGGTGCCTCCTCGTCCGTCGATTGTCCTGAGACTTCAACGCCCACTCCAGGGCGTGGGGAATCCCAGCGACAGTCCGAAGGGAGAGACGGTGATGGAATGGGCGGCTGGATTGGACCTCCGATTAGCAAATCGGGGGTCCGTAAGCACGTGCGTGCGGTGGCAGGGGGAGTCGGTCGTGGATCTTACATGGGCGACTCCCGCTGCGATGCGCATGTTGTCGGGCTGGCGGGTTGCAGAGGAGGTGGTCACGCTATCCGACCACCGCCATATTTTATCTGATCTTGCAATCCGCCGCCCCGACGCTGTCACCAGCCGCCGAGAAGGCAGTCACACGCGACGTTGGTGTCTCAAGCGGCTGTGACCGAGACTTGCTCTGGGGCCGCCGCCAACGTTGCAATATGGCCAGAAAGCGCCGAAGAGGTTCCAACCGATCTGAAGTGGAAGCGAACTGGTTCCGGGACACGATGACGCGTATTTGTGACGCGTCGATGCCCCGGACCGGTCGCCCCAAGCGCGGGCGGTGTACTGGTGGTCGGCAGAGATCGCGGAGCTGCGAGCGATCTGCTTGCGGAGCCGCCGCCAGTACACCAGAGCCCGAAGGAGGAGAAGGCGAGTCTGAGTGAGGAGATAGCCAGACCTCCCCTACGAGGTGCATCGAGCGGCCACGAAGGCGTTGCAGGCAGCTATCTGCAACGCCAGGTCTCGGTTCCGAGAGCTCCCGGAGGACTCAACGAGGATCCGTGGGGGCGTCCGTACAGGATGGTGCTAGGAAAGCTCCGTCCTTGGACGCCCCGGTGACGGAACTCGATCCGGCCCTCTTGGGAAGAGTGATTCGCTCGCTCTTTCCGGAGGGCCGGTCAAGTCCCCAGCTCCACCCCATTTTTCGTGCGAGTGGAGAGACGAGATGGGGTGACCGCACAGGAGCTGGACCGAGCCGTGGGCCGCTTGAGAGGCTGAACACCGCGCCGGACCTGACGGAATTCCCGGCCGGGTCTGGGTGTTGACGGCCACCTCGAACAGGCTGAGGCAGTTGTTCACCAGCCGCCTCCTGCTACCCTCGTCTCTAGGGCTCGGAAGGAGGCCCGAATGGTCCTCTTGAAGAAGGCAGACAGAGTCGCAGATTCCTCTGCGTAATTGTCCCATATGCCTGTTGGACGAGGCTGGCAAGTTATTCGAGAGAATTTTGCCGCCCGTCTCAACGGGCATCTGTCGCGTGTCGGTGGTCATGTGAGGGCTCAGGCGCGTCGCCGCAGTCGATCGTGGGGAGCAAGCCTGTGGTGAATCTGGCCACAAGGCGGCACAGTGCTCCGCCAACCCGCGTTGCGCTGTGTGTGTCGCAGCCAGCAAACCGGCGGACCATTAAGATGGGGGGCAAGGCCTGCAAGGCCGCGCCCAAGAGTGGAAAGGTTTGTCCGCCCGCTGCCACCCAGGCACCCGGCCAGTCAGCCGCAAGGGACGGTTGAAGCGATGGAGGAGGAACCGTCCCGTGACCATGGGACTAGTCCGCAGCCGCCGCCGGGGTAAAAGCGTAAGCGCAAGCATACCCTACTCCGAATCTGACTCGAGCCATGGGCCCGGGAGGTCCGTAGTTCAACATGAGTCAGTGAGGTGAGAGCGCGCCCGGAATTCCCGCGCGCCCATGTGCTGCTAGCAATGGCCGGGGCTTGCAAGCCAGCAGCCGCCACAGCTGTGCACGCGGAAGAATGCTCACGCCCCCGCATGCACAGCACTATGGGCAGATGGAACACCGTGGGGTTTTAGTCGGTGCGAGTCCGACATAACCCGCCCGTGCCCCCGCGAGGGCGTGGGTATGCGTAGGCATTTCCCACGCCAAAAAAAAAAAAGGTTAGGTTGGGGTCCCCGAAGGGTTCCTGCTTTGTCGTAGCGGGGCTTAGTAACCGTGGTGTGGAGTTAACCACGGTGAAGCAGAGGAACCCAAATGGCCGGCCTAAGGCGCTCTGTTGCCGGCCCGAGGAGGCTGCTCCAGGCGGGCTGGAGCTGGGCCCACCCTGGATGCGTGTCGGTGGGCTGCGGAGGACACGGGAGTGAGGCCGTCTTACGCACCATCCGCAGCCGAGGCGGAGTCGGGGGAATGGGGTGGCGGTGCGAGGACTGTTAGCACCGGTACCGCGCATCGTCGCCCCACCCTCCGCATCTGAGACGGAGTCGCGGAGGGAGGGTGCAGTGACCTCCCTATCCTCCGCGACTCAAGCGGGGTCGCACCGCTGATGCGGCCGTGGTGGGGCCGCGGGTTCAGTGGAGTGCTGGTTGATCCTGCCGCCTCCCTGTCCTCCGCGGCCGAACATTGGTCGGCGGCGGAGCCTAACACCAGATCCGCCGCAGGGGCTGGGCTTCTGGCCCCATGGCCTCTGGGGGCGGACTCGGGGAGTCCGCTTCCCACCTACAGAGGAGGCCGAGTTGGAGTGGCGCGTCCGTGTTCCGGCGTGCTCTGCCAGGAGGGGTGGAGAGGGAGATGTCCTCCCCGGAGAAGGCTGCCTGTCGGCTGTATGCAGGCGGGGTCGCGGATGTGTGCGAAAGCGTTCCCGTGACCCCGCCATACGCGACGATGGAGGAACACCATGGGTTTTAGTCGGTGCGAGTCCGACATAACCTGCTGCCCCCGTAGGGGTGGGTATGCGTAGGCATTTCCCCAGCCAAAAGGTTAGGTTGGGGTGCCACGTCAGAAACCTCCTCGAGTGCCTGGTCGTTGAATTTCCCTTTGATACTATTGTATCCGGGGAAAGGCAACGCCGGGACGGTGCACCCTGGCACTGGTGATGATACGTTGTTGCCAGTGGCGAATGTTCTGACAGGGGCTTTAGCTGCTCTGCGTGTCCCTCTGATAAGCGGAGGGCACAGCGGAGTGGCAGGGGTTGCATTTCTCCTTGATTTCTGTATCCGGGGAAAGGCAACGCCGGGACGGTGCACCCTGGGCACTGGTGACGATACGTCGTTCTCAGTGCCCAATGCGAGGGTGGAGGCTGCATTTCTCCTTGATCAAAGTATCCGGGGAAAGGCAACAAAACGAGGTGCATTGGGAACTGGTGGCGATACGTCGTTGGCAGTGCCTAATGCTCACAGTGTGGGGACGGGCTCGGTGTGCTTTTTATTGCCGCCGGGCACTCAACCGTCGAGTGTTGTGGAGGCTGCATTTCTCCTTGATTTCTGTATCCGGGGAAAGGCAACAATGATGGTGGGTATTAGGAACTGGTGACGATATATCGTTTCCAGTGCCTAATGCTCATAGTGGTGGACGTAAACTGCGTGTACCACACGCCGGGCATTCAACCGTCAAAAACTGGAGTTACGTCGGCTCTCCCAGCGCGCCGTAACCCGTTGTACTTTCGTCAAAGACCCCAGTGTTGACGATAATGCCGCCGAAGTGCAGCGGAGCGGAGGGCTTGCCTTAATTGGCCGGCCCGCGAGGAGTAAACCTCTATAAAATAATCAGACAGCGAAGTCTTGAAAACCTGTGGGCGTTGGTGGCTAACTCCGCAGTATGTAGCCTTGCCCTCGGAATGGCGTAACCCGGGGTCGACTTTATATTTCGTCCACAATCGTGGGAATCAAAATGGAAAAATTAAAACCAACAAAAGGCATGACGGAAATGGACAGTGATGACGATACGAGTGACTCTATGCTCAGCGTAGAGTCATTCAACGAACGGACATACAAAGGAAGAAAACGTCCTTCTAAGGACGCAGGCATCGGCGGCGGTCCGGTAACGGGCCAAAACGGAGGACGCAGCCAAGGCACAACATCTGCCAAGAGAGGTCGAGGACGGCCTCCGACAACGGGCGATTATGTGGGACTGGCCCAGGCGAAAATGGCGTTGGTGGAAGCCAGAAGGAGGAGGAGAGGTTGGAGGCGGAGGCGGACATCGCCGCGTCGTCTCGTCAGCTCCGTGCCGGCAGGATATCAACCCTGTCGGAGTCGTCGTCGAACGATGGCGACTTCGAGCCGGCATCGGAGCTACAAAGAGGATTGAGGACAGCGTCGGCGTCATCTCCATGGTGGCCACAAGGTCTAAGAACCTGAAGGCATCTGGGTGAAGGCGCTGAAGGAGGCTGCAGAGACCGTTAGTGAGACCACTAAGACTCTGCAGCGCCGCTGTACCTCAGAGGAGACGACGAAGCTGCAGGCGGACAACGCTCGCCTAAGGCGAGGTGTCGGAGTTGAGGAAGGAGGTGGCATACCTGCGGATGCAGGTGGACACGCGCCCAAGCCAACACATCGAGGAGCGGGCAAGGAGGAGCTGTGCGTCTGATCATTGACCAGGTAGGGTCAATGATCAGCGCCAGGTTCGCGGCGCTGGAGGATCGTCTCCTGCCCGAGAAGCGCCTTCGCCCTCCACTGGCGGCGGATAGGAGACCGGAGGCAGTGCCCGGTCCTCGTCCTTCCTGCACCTGCCCAGGCACCGGTTGTCGCAAAACCGCCCGTCAAGGCGGCTAGTGTTAAAACCGGCTGTCGCCGGGTATAAGCGTTTTCGCTCCAGAAGCAACCAGTTGTGGGAAAGCGGAGCGGCTCGAGAAGCGTAGCCAGAAGACTGCATCTGAGTCCACTCCTTTGTTACCAGCACCACAGTCCATAGACGAACCGTGGACTACGGTGGTGAGGAAGGGCTGAAAGCAAGGGTGGAAGGTGGTCAAGAGTGTTGGCAAACCCGCAAAGAAGGCGGTGAAAATTGCCACCCAAGATCCTCTGCTGTGGTGGTGACCCTGGAGCCGGAGGCTTCGGCGGCGGGCGTCACCTACATCGACGTTATTACCGAGGCGAAGGCGAAGATCAACCTCGCCTCCCTCGGTATAACCGCCGAAATGTGGTTCCGTATCTGTGCCACGGGGCTCGGAATGTTGAAATCCCTGGCGCAGACAGCGACAAAGGCGGACGCCCTCGCACAAAAGCTGAGCGAGGTGCTCGCAGCGGCGGGCAAGCGAGTGCGGGTATCCAGACCGGCGAAGACAGCTGAGATCAAGGTCTCCGGTCTGATGACTCTGCCACAGCAGAGGAAGCAGTGGCGGCTGTGACGAAGGCTGGTGGCTGTCCTGGGCGATCGCCAGGAAGTGCAGCCGAGATCCTGCGGTATCCCGCAGGCCTTGGGATGGCCTGGGTCCGGTGCCCCGTGGCTGCCGCCAAAGGTGGCCGCCAGCGGGCGCCTTTGGTATCCTGGGTGGCATCCGCGGTCAGGCTGGTGGAGCCCTCACCTCTGAGGTGCTTCCGATGCCTTGAAGCGGCCCGCGAGGGCCTGTGCGACGCTGCCACTGGGGAGCTTTTACTCCGCTGTGGTCAGCCTGGCCACAAGGCGGGGCAGTGCTCCGCTACCCCGCGTTGTGCTGTGTGCGTCGCCGCGAAGACACCAGCGACCACAGGATGGGAGGGAAGGTCACTCTGCTAAACCAAAGAGCGGGAAAAGGCCGGTCCGCCCGTTGCCATCTCGGCAACCGACCAGTCAGCCGATGGAGGAGGAACTGTCCCACGACCCCGGGACCACTCCACAGCCGCCGCAGGGGATGAGGAGAGCGTAGGCATACTCGATTCCCCCATACGACTCGAGTGATGGACTCGGGGAAGTCTGTCGCTCGAATGAGTCAGCGAGGTGAGAGCGCGCCCGGTGTTCCTGCGCGCTCTCAAAACAGGGCCAAGTCTGCCGGGCCACAACTGGCCGCCACCCGCTGTGCACGCGGAAGAATGCTCACAGCGTACCCGCATGCACAGTACTTGGGTGGAGCGAAGGAACACCGTGGTTTTTTTAGTCGGTGCGAGTCCGACATAACCCGCCCTCGTCCCCGCGGGGTGGGTATGCGCAGGCATTTCCCACGAAAAAAAAAAAAAAAAGGTTAGGTTGGGGTGCCACGTCAGAAAACCTCCTCGAGTGCCTGGTCGTTGAATTTCCCTTTGATACTATTGTATCCGCAGGCAACGCCGGACGCAGTGCACCCGGCACTGGTGATGACACGTTGTTGCCAGTGGCGAATGTTCTGACAGGGGATAGCTGCTCTGCGTGTCCCTCTGTTGCTGGAGGGCACAGCGGAGGGGGTTGCATTTCCTCTTGATTTCCAAATCCGGAGGAAAGGCAACCGATCGATGGTGCGCATTGGGTACTGGTGACGATACGTCGTCCTCAGTGCCCAATGCGCGGGTGGAGGCTGCATTTCTCCTTGATCAAAGTATCCGGGGAAAGGCAACAAAAGATGGTGGTTATTGGGAACTGGCGACGATATATCGTTTCCAGTGCCTAATGCTCATAGTGGAGGACAGGCTCGGTGTGCGTTTTTACTGCCGCCGGGCACTCAACCGTCGAGCGTTGTGGGAGGTTGCATTTCTCCTTGATTTCCGTATCCGGGGGAAAGGCAACAAAATGAGGGTGCGCATTGGGAACTGGTGACGATACGTCGTCCTCAGTGCCCAATGTGCGGGTGGAGGTTGCATTTCTCCTTGATCAAAGTATCCGGGGGAAAGGCAACAAAATGAAGGTGTGCATTGGGAACTGGTGGCGATACGTCGTTCTCAGTGCCCAATGCGCGGGTGGAGGTTGCATTTCTCCTTGATCAAAGTATCCGGGGGAAAGGCAACAAATGATGGTGGGTATTGGCAACTGGTGACGATATATCGTTTCCAGTGCCTAATGCTCATAGTGGAGGACGGGCTCGGTGCACTCACACTGCCGCCGGGCATTCAACCGTCCAAAACTGGGGAGTTACGTCGGCTTCCCAGCGCGCCGTAACCCGCTGTACTCTCTTCAAGGACCCCAGCGTTGACGATTATGGGGTACGTCGAAGTGCAGCGGAGCGGAGGGTCTGGCCTGACTACGGCCCGCGAGAAGGATCACTCTATAAAACCAGACAGCGAAGTCTTAAAACCTGTGGGTACCAGGCGACCCCCACAGTATGTAGCCTTGTCTCTGGAATAGGCGTCACCCAGAGACCGACATTTTATTTCGTCCTAACTCGTGGGAATTGTCATGGAAAAGTCAAAAACCTAGAGAGAGAAGGAGACTTGGCGAAGGACGCTGAGTCTGTAATTGCAGTGGCTGTTCCATTAACATCGCGCCAAAATAGCGGAGAAAGAAGCCGTGTCGAGGGAACCAGCGGTCCTGGCACGAGACAGGCGGGGCGATTTGTGCGCCCTACTACGCCTGCAAGTTTAGGCTGTGAGAGCGACGGCAACAGGTCAGATGCGTCGTTCACATCCGCAGCTTCGGAGGTGTCCGGAAGGACTGGGAGAAAGAGGAGGCCAAGCCTGCTACAGTGGCGGCCGATAAATTTCAGGCGGTCGTTGCTGCAGCTACGGACACGGAGGCCCAGATGGAGGACGAGGAGGATTTGGGACCCTACGGTGGCCCAGTCCAAAACGAGAGCGAAGGGTAGCCTTCCAAAACCCGCAGATTTGGAGCGGGAGATGGAAGGCAATCGACCATGGACTTGGATGCCTGCATCCGGTCCAATCTACTGGCAGTCGACAAGGTTGCCGATAAATCTGGCAACCTTAAGGGTACATTTGTGCACAGCCTGCGGATAGCGGCTAGATGGTCGAGGCAGCCACTGCGGAACTGGCGCGGAGGGTGGCCCAGCCCCCAACGTCGAGAGGCTCGAGCGGGAGAACACCGAGCTTCGCTCGCAATTGGCTGAGCCTCGAGCAAGGTGGCGAGGCTGTCAGAAGAGCCAGGTGCCCTCCGAAAGAGTAGACCTCAGGCAGCCATACCTCATCCTCGGCGATCTCCTGGCCCTCCGGAAGTCCGGGAACGTAGACGACGGACTCATGGAACGGCTGGGGCCTCATAGAGGCGAGGTTGGCTGCCTTCGAGGCAAAGATCTTCCGGAGAGGGCAACCAGGCCTCCCTTAGGAGTGCGGCCCGGGAAACCTTCCGCGAGTGTAGTGCAATCGCTGCCACTAATCCGCAGCCGGTGCAGGAGGCACCGTCGCACTCGCGGAAGACAAACAAGCAGAAAAGCCCCTCTCACCCTCCGGTGGCTGAGCTGCTCCAGTGGTGACACCGAGGCCACTAATGGAGGCCCCTTTAAGCACATCGTGGGCACAGGTGGCCAAAAGGCCAAAGCCTAAGGCCCAGCAGCCAACGGCCCCTGCGGCCACCAAGGCAATAACCAAAAAAAAGGCGAAGCTCATACGCACACCGTCCACAGCTGCCGTGATTTGCGACGTTGCCGACTGGCTCCTCCACTACTTACGCAAAAGTGATGGAGGTAGCCAAGTCGAAGATAAGGCTGGCGGACATCGGTGACGAGACCGTCCGCCAAAGCGGGCTGTGACCGGTGGTCTCCTTTGGAGATCAGCGGTCCTGATTGCAGCTCGAGGGCGGATGGTCTCGCGACTAAAATGCGGGAGGTCCTTCCGAAATGGACGTCCGAATTGGCCGCCCGGTCAAGTCGGGCGACATTCGCGTGAAGGACCTCGACGATGCCGTCAGCCCGAGCGATGTCGCGGCGGCGGTGGCTGAGGCTGGAGGGTGTTCGGTGGACGACGTGAAGGTCGGAGAGGTCCACCGAACACCCATGCGTATGGGCACGTGCTGGGTAGTGGTGCCCCGCGGCGGCGCTGCGAAAATTGGTGACCGCTGGGCGCGTACGCGTGGGCTGGGGATCTGCTGGGGTGGAGCTCTTAGATCCCAGGCCCATGCACTGCTTCCGGTGCCTGGAGAAGGGGCACGTGGCAGCAGGTGCCCTAACCAGGTGAACTGGAGCACGCGCTGTTACGCTTGTGGGGAAATCCGGCATTAGGCCAAGGAGTGCAAAGCTCTGCACTCAAATGTCCACTGTGCTCGGATCTGGGGCTGCCTCTAACCATCGTCTTGGTAAGAGGTGCGCCCCACCGTCAAAGAAGAGCGGGAGGAAACCATCTTCTCCTGCCCCCACAAGCGTAGTAGCAGTCCCAGCGGCACTAGCCGCAACCCCGAGCACTAGCTCGGGAATGGAGGTCGCGTAGGCCTCTTCGCACCCCTCATAGTCCTTCAGAGCAACCTAAACCACTGCCGTAATGCTCAGCATTTGTTTATGCAGACCGTTGCGGGTGGGGGTTGCTCTTTGCAGTGGCGGAGCCCTATGCCGTGCCGGACCACCCTCACTGGTTCGGCGATGAGCTGGGTTCCAGAAGGATTCACTGGGGTGCAGAGGGTGTCCCACCCTGCTCCCTATTGGGAAGGGTCAGGGCTTCGTTGCAGTGCAATGGGGCACCCTGGCCATAGTTGGCTGCTACGTCTCTCCCGCGAGGTCACTCGCCGACTACGAGGTGTACCTGGACGAGGTGGCACTCTGCGTTCGCAGGTGCCTCCCTCGTCCGTCGATCGTCCTGGGAGACTTCAACGCCCACCCAGGGCGTGGGGAATCCCAGCGACGGTCCGAAGGAGAGACGGTGATGGAATGGGCGGCTGGATTGGACCTCCGATTGGCAAATCGGGGTCCGTAAGCACGTGCGTGCGGTGGCAGGGGAGTCGGTCGTGGATCTTACGGGCGACTTCGCTGCGATGCGCATGTTGTCGGGCTGGCGGTTGCAGAGGAGGTGGTCACGTTATCCGACCACCGCCATATTTTATTCGATCTTGCAATCCGTCGCCCCGACGCTGTTACCAGCCGCCGAGAAGGCAGTCACACGCGACGTTGGTGTCTCAAGCGGCTAGACCGATTCTGCCAGCCGCCGCCAACGTTGCAATATGGCCAGAAAGCGCCGAAGAGGTTCCGTCCGATCCGGAAGTGGAAGGAACTGGTTCCGGGACACGATGACGCGTATTTGTGACGCGTCGATGCCCCGGACCGGTCGCCCCAAGCGCGGGGCGGTGTACTGGTGGTCGGCAGAGATCGCGGAGCTGCGAGCGATCTGCTTGCGGAGCCGCCGCCAGTACACCAGAGCCCGAAGGAGGCGAAGGCGAGCTCCGAGTGAGGAGATAGCCAGACTTACGAGGCGTATCGAGCGGCCACGAAGGCGTTGCAGGCAGCTATCTGTGGTCGCCAGGTCTCGGTCCTGGAGAGAGCTCCTGGAGGGACTCAGCGAGGATCCGTGGGGGCGTCCGTACAGGATGGTGCTAGGAAAGCTCCGTCCTTGGACGCCCCCGGTGACGGAAACTCTCGATCCGGCCCTCTTGGGAAGAGTGATTCGCTTCCGTTTTTCCGGAGGGCCGGTCAAGTCCTCAGTCTACCCCCATTTTCGTGCGAGTGGAGAGACGAGATGGGGTGACCGCACAGGAGCTGGACCGAGCCGTGGGCCGCTTGAGAGGCCGGAGAACACCGCGCCGGGACCTGACGGAATTCCCGGCCGGGTCTGGGTGTTGAGTCTGGCTACCCTCGGGAACAGGCTGAGGCAGCTGTTCACCAGCTGCCTCCGTTACTCCTCGTTCCCTAGGGCCTGGAAGGAGGCCCGAATGGTCCTCTTGAAGAAGGCAGACAGAGTCGCAGATTCTCCCTCTGCGTACCGTCCCATATGCCTGTTGGACGAGGCTGGCAAGTTATTCGAGAGAATTTTGCCGGCCGTCTCAACGGGCATCTGTCGCGTGTCGGTCCCGATCTCGCCGAAACCAGTTCGGTTTCCGACGGAGTGTTCCACCATCGACGCGGTTCTGCGCGTCCGCTCCCTGTCGGAGCAGGCTGTGTCCCGGGCGGTGTGGCGTTGGCGATAAGTCTCGACATCGTCAACGCCTTTAACTCCCTTGCCCTGGGACGCGATTAGGGGACTCGTACACCATGGTGTTCCCCCTACCTGCGAGGCGTGATCGCGGACTGCTTGCGCGACAGGTACATCTTGTACATGGACCGAGACGGTACGAGGATCCGGAGGGAGATCCAGTGTGGGGTTCCACAGGGGTCGGTGTTAGGCCCGTTACTGTGGAATCTCGCCTACGACTCTGTTCTGCGAGTCGAGGTCCCCGCTGGCGTTAATGTCGTCTGTTACGCGGACGACACGTTGGTGGTCGCCAGCGGGGACTCCTTCGAGAGGACCAAGGAGCTCGCCGAGCTTGGGGCGGAAATCGTCGTCGCCAAAGTCCACGAGTTGATTCGAGGTAAGCCCTCACAAGACCGAGGCGCTATGGTTCCACAAACTGCCGCGGAGCAGGGAACCACCCGACTCGTGCGTCCGAGTAGGTGAGTCTGAAGTCAGAGTGGGGCGGTACATGAAGTACCTGGGCCTCACTCTGACAGTCGCTGGGGCTTCAAAGATCACTTCGAGCGCCTGGTCCCCGGATCGAGAGGGTAGCGGGCATGCACAGACTGTTCAACCCGACCGGGAGGAGGAAGTCCGCCGCCTCTACGCTGGGGTCGTACGATCCGTAGCCTTGTACGGGCGCCCATCTGGCGAAGATGTTGAGCATCCGACGCTGTAGGACGAAAATCTACAGCGTCCAGAGGAGGATGGCCATACGGGTCGTACGAGGATACCGCACGGTATCGTTTGAGGCGGCGACAATCCTGGCTCGCTTTCCACCTTCTGGATATACTGGCGGACATGGACGCGAGGGTGTATCACCGATTCGCGTCCTACGCCAGAGTGGTGGTGGCGAGCCAGAGGAGGCGCTCGAGGCGGTAAAACGGCAGGAACGACGTATCGCATTCGCGACGTGGCGCGCAAGGCTCCGCGAGGAGCAGTATGCGCGCAAACGCGTCGTCGGAGCATTCCTGCCGGTCTTCGAAGCCTGGATGCAGCGACGAGGAGGAAGACTCACCTACAGACTTACGCAGGTGATCACCGGGCACGGCTGTTTCGGTGATTACCTGTAAGATCGGTCGCGAGGCGACGGCGAATTGTTTCCACTGTGGCGGCAACGACCAAGACTCCGCATCGCACACGCTCGCAGCTTGCCCGGCGTGGGAAGACGAGCGGCGGGTCTTGGTCGGCCACATCGATGGAACCTGTCCCTGCCAGCAGTCGTCGGCGATGCTGAGCGGGAACCGGCGTGGAGGGCCGTAGCCTCCTTCTGCGAGACCGTAATGGTCCGAAAGGAGGCTGCCGAGCGGGATAGAGAGAGGACCGATCCTGCTTCGGAGACGGCTGACGCGGCGCTCGCGCGCCTCGTCACGGCCCTCCTATCGGTGATCCCCTACCGTAAACGGCCCTACGGGTCGCTGACGATCGGAGTGGGGCTCCGACCGTCCAGTATGAGCGACCCCGAGGAGGACGACGGCACGACGTGGTACCGTGTCGTCGTGATAGTTCCGTGAGGGTTCTGGGGGTGCGATCTTCACGCACGCCCCCGGGACGGGCTATCCCAGCGAAGCGCAGGGGGGTTGCGGTTGCGTTCCTTACGGAGATCCCGCGACCCCTCGCGAGCGTTGGTGGCGACCACCGTGGGGTTTTAGTCGGTGCGAGTCCGACATAACTCCGCCCTTTGCCCGCGCGGGCGGGTATGCGTAGGCATTTCCCCACGAAAAAAAAAAAAAAAAAAAAAAAAGGTTAGGTTAGGTTAGGTTAGGTTGGGGTCAGCCCTTTAGTCCCGGGCATAAGAATAGGGCTAAGGTACCCCCTGCCTGTCGTACAAGGCGACTAAAAGGGGACTTCGGGTTCGCGGGTGATCAGGGTGGGGGTTTGACCACCCGGGAAGGACCTGAGGCTGACGGCAACTCGGAGTGGTCTCGAGTTGCCGTAGCACCGCGAGGGTGCTAGGGGAGGTTTTTTCCTCCCCAGGGATGTGCTCAGGCACCGTGCAGAGGGGCACCGGTGCGTTCCTATGGAGATCCCGGAGCCCCTCTAAATGCACTGAGGATGACCACCGGGGGGGTTTTAGTGGTTACAAGTCCCACATAACCCTGTCTCACCCCCAGGAGGCAGGGTATCTTTCGAAGATTTCCCCCCCGATAACGAAAAAAAAAAAAAAAAGGTTAGGTTGGGGTGCCACGTCAGAAAACCTCCTCGAGTGCCTGGTCGTTGAATTTCCCTTTGATACTATTGTATCCAGGGGAAAGGCAACGCCGGGACGGTGCACCCTGGGCACTGGTGATGATACGTTGTTGCCAGTGGCGAATGTTCTGACAGGGGATAGCTGCTCTGCGTGTCCCTCTGATAAGCGGGAGGGCACAGCGGAGTGAGTTGGGGGCTACTTCCTCTTGATTTCCGTATCCGGAGGAAAGGCAACCGATTGATGGTGCGCATTGGGAACTGGTGACGATACTTCGTTCCCAGTGTCCAATGCGTGGCGGAGGTTGCATTCCTGATCAAAGTATCCGGGGAAAGGCAACAAATGATGGTGGGTATTAGGAACTGGTGACGATATATCGTTTCCAGTGCCTAATGCTCATAGTGGAGGGACGGGCTCGGTGTGCACTAACACTGCCTCCGGGCACAACTGTCCAAACCTGGGGAGTTACGTCGGCTCCACCAGCGCGCCGTAACCCGCTGTACTCTCTTCAAAGACCCCAGCGCTGACGATCATGGGGTACGTTGAGGTGCAGTGGAGCGGAGGGCTTGCCTTAATTGGCCGGCCCGCGAGAAGGATCACTCTATAAAAACCAGACAGCGAAGTCTTAAAAACCTGTGGGTACCAGGCGACCCCCACAGTATGTAGCCTTGTCTCCGGAATAGGCGTCACCCGGGGATCGACTTTCTTATCGACCTTAATCGTGGGAATAAAAATGGAAAAACTGAACTTTGCAAAACGGACTGAACAAGATAGCGACGACGACAGTGACTCTATGCTGAGCGTAGAGTCGCTTGAAGATGGAAGACGAAGTGGCGGGCGAAAACGTCCTTCTATGGACACATTATGTAGCTCTGGCCTGCTTACGGGCCATGACAGTGGAAAAAGCCTGGGTACGGCAAGAACATCTGCCAAGAGAGGCCGAGGGCGACCCCCAACAACAGGGGAGTACGTAGGCCTTGCCCAGGCAAAAATGGCGTTGGTGTCAGCAAGAGAAGCGGAGCTGAGGTTGGAGGCGGAGGAAAAGATCCCTGGCGCAGACAGCGACAAAAAGGCGGACGCCCTCGCACAAAAGCTGAGCGAGGTGCTCGCAGCGGCGGGCAAGCGAGTGCGGGTATCCAGACCGGCGAAGACAGCTGAGATCAAGGTCTCCGGTCTGGATGACTCTGCCACAGCAGAGGAAGTAGCGGCGGCTGTGACGAAGGCTGGCGGCTGTCCCAAGGACTCTGTGAAGTGCAGCGAGATCCTGCGGTATCCCGCAGGCCTTGGGATGGCCTGGGTCCGGTGCCCCGTGGCTGTCGCCAAAAAGGTGGCAGCCGACGGGCGCCTTATGGTATCCTGCGGCATCCGCGGTCAAGCTGGTGGAGCCCTCACCTCTGAGGTGCTTCCGATGCCTAGAAGCGGGTCATGTGAGGGCTCAGTGCGACGCTGCAGTCGACCGGGGGGAGCTCTGCTTCCGCTGTGGTCAGCCTGGCCACAAAGCGGTGCAGTGCTCCGCTACCCCGCGTTGTGCCGTGTGCGTCGCCGCGAAGAAACCAGCGGACCACAGGATGGGAGGGAAGGCCTGCTCTGCTAAACCAAAGAGCGGGAAAAGGCCGGTCCGCCCGTTGCCACATCGGCAACCGACCAGCCAGCCGATGGAGGAGGAACCGTCCCACGACCCCGGGACCACTCCACAGCCGCCGCAGGGGGGGATGAGGAGAGCGTAGGCATACCTGATTCCCCTTAAGACCTCGAGTGATGGACTCGGGAAGTCTGTCGCTCGTATGAGTCATCAAGGAGGAGAGCGCGCCCGGTGTTCCCGCGCGCTCCTCAACACAGGGCAAAGTCTGCCGGGGCCACAACTGGCCGCCACCCGCTGTGCACGCGGAAGAATGCTCACAGCGTACCCGCATGCAATACGCAATTTAGGTGGAGCGAAGGAACACCGTGGGGTTTTAGTCGGTGCGAGTCCGATAACCCGGCCCTCGTCCATTTCGGCGGGGCGGGTATGCGTAGGCATTTCCCACGAAAAAAAAAAAAGGTTAGGTTAGGTTAGGTTAGGTTGGGGTCCCCCGAAGGGTTCTCGCTTTGTCGTAGCGGGGGCTTAGTAACCGTGGCTTGGTCACCCACGGTGAAGCTAAGAGGAACCCAAATGGCCGGCCTAAGGCGCCTGAGGCCGGGCTGAGGTGGCCGCCCGGGTGGGCTCTTTGTGAGCTAACCTCGGATGCGTGTCGGTGGACTGCTGGGGCGGATGTGGCGGAGCGAGGCCGTCTTTCCCGCCCTCAGTAGCCGAGGCGGAGTCGCGGAGGAAGGGAGTGTGTGGGAACATTTGCCGCTCTCACCTCCACTGACTCAAGCCCAGCTCGCACCGTGTTGGCTGTGAGTGGGGCCGCAGAGAGAAGGAATATCGGTGTTTCGTTGCCGCTCTCCCCTGTCCTCCGCGGCCGAACATCGGTCGGCGGTGGAGCCGCAGACCAGATCCACCGCAGGGGCTGGGTTGGCAGTGCTCCCTGGCCCCATGGCCTCTGGGGGCGGACTCGGGGGAGTCCGTTTCCCACCTACATAGGAGGCCGAGATGGAAGGCGCGTCCGTGTTCCGGCGCGCCTTGCCTGAGAGGGTGGAGAGGGAGATGTCCTCCCCCGGAGAAGGGGCCGGTTTGCCGGTCAGCGCAGGCGGGGTCGCGGAGGTGTGCGAAAGCGTTCCCGTGGCCCCGCCATACGCGACGAAGGTGGAACACCATGGGTTTTAGTCGGTGCGAGTCCGACATAACCCATCCCTTGCCCCCGCAGGGTGGGTATGCGTAGGCATTTCCCCATGTAAAAAAAAAAAAGGTTAGGTTAGGTTGGGGTGCCACGTCAGAAAACCTCCTCGAGTGCCTGGTCGTTGAATTTCCCTTTGATACTATTGTATCCGGGGAAAGGCAACGCCGGGACAATACCCTGGGCACTGGTGATGATACGTTGTTGCCAGTGGCGAATGTTCTGACAGGGGGCTTTGGCTGCTCTGCGTGTCCCTCTGATAAGCGGAGGGCACAGCGGAGTGGCAGGGTGGTTGCATTTCCTCTTGATTTCCATATCCGGAGGAAAAGCAGCCAGGCGCGATGTTGGGCACTGGTGACGATACGTCGTTCTCAGTGCCCAATGCGAGGGTGGAGGTTGCATTTCTCCTTGATCAAAGTATCCGGGGAAAGGCAACAAAATGAGTATTACATTGGGAACTGGTGGCGACCGTCAGGTGGCGGTGCCACAATGCTCCTGATGAGGACAGGCTCGGTGTGCGCTTTTACTGCCACCGGGCACTCAACCATCGAAGAGGTTGCATTTCTCCTTGATTTCTGTATCCGGGGAAAGGCAACAAATGATGGTGGGTATTAGGAACTGGTGACGATATATCGTGCCCAGTGCCTGTTAATGCTCATAGCGAAAGATGGAGGACAAGTGTGCGCACTCACACCGCCGCCGGGCACACAACCGTCCAAAACTGGGGAGTTACGTCGGCTCTCCCAGCGCGCCGTAACCCGCTGTACTTTCGTCAAAGACCCCAGTGCTGACGATAATGGGGTACGTCGAAGTGCAGTGGAGCGGAGGGCTTGCCTTAACTGGCCGGCCCGCGAGGAGTAAATCTCTATAAAAAATCAGACAGCGAAGTCTTAAAAACCTGTGGGTACCAGGCGACCCCCACAGTATGTAGCCTTGTCACCGGAATAGGCGTCACCCGGGGACCGACCTTTACTTCGTCCTATAATCGTGGGAACAAATATGGAAAAAATGAATCATACAAAACGGACTGATAATGATAGCGATGACGACGGTGATATGCTGAGCGTAGAGTCACTTGACGAGGGAGAAGAAGTGCTAGGAGGAAACGTCCATCTATGGACGAAGGATGCTCTGTGGTCCGGTAACGGGCCAACATGGAAAATCTAGCTTGGGTATGGCAACAACATCTGCCAAGAGAGGTCGAGGAGGCCCCCAACTTCGGGGGCATTATGTCAGCCTCGCCCGAATAAAATGGCGGTAGCCGCTAAAGAAGCGGAACTGAGGGTGGAAGCGGGCGGAGATGCGGGAATGCGTCTCGCTTGGCTCCGCGCCGGCAGGATAACAACCCTGTCGGAGTCGTCGTCTAATGATGGCGACTTCGAAACGGCGGCGGAGCTGAAAAAGAGGATAGAGGACAGCGTCGGCGTCATCACCACGGTGGCCACTAGGTCTAAAACCTGAAGGGCATCTGGAACAGAGGAAGGCGCTAAAAGAGGCCGCAGAAAATGTGAGCGAGGTCACCGAAACTCTGCAGAGACGCTGTACTCCGAAGAGACGAGGCAGCTGCAGGCGAACAACGCTCGCCTCAAGGTGAAGTGACGCAGCTGAGGAAGGAGGTGGCTGACCTGCGGAAGGAAATGGACCGCGAAGCCAGCACATCGGGGAGCGGGCAAAGAGAGGAGGCGTGCGTTCCGATCATTGACCAGGTAGGGTCAATGATCAACGCTAGGTTCGCGGCGCTGGAGGATCGCCTGCTGCCTGAAAGCGCCTCCGCCCTCCACTGGCGGCAGATAGAGACAGGAGACAGTGCCCGGTCCCACGTCAAAACCTTCACCATCTTCCCAGGCACCGGCTGTTGCAAGCCGTCCTGTTAGGCGGCTAGCGTTAAGCCGACAGCCGCAGGGCCTCCTGTGGCCCCGAAACGTGGGAAGGAGGGTAAAAGAAGGCAGTTGAGTCCCGACCCCACCGCCACCTGCACCTGAATCTATGGACCAACCATGGACTACAGTGCTTGGGAAGGGGCTCAAACCAAGGAAGGCAAAGTGACGAGAAATGTTGGCAAACCAAAGGCGGTGAAGATTGCGACTCCGCGATCCTCTGCTGTGGTGGTGACGCTAGAGCCCGAGGCTGCGGCAAAGGGCGTCTTGGGAGCTCTTGTGGAGGCAAGGCTGGTTGCCTTTGGGCGAAATCGCAGGAGGAGGGCGGCCCCTTGGTCAGGTCAGCCAGAGCTGCCTCCGCAAGTGAAGCCCATCCGCTGTCACAGGCAGTTACAGCCGTCACCTTACTCGCCGCGAACAAAAAGACCAAGAAGCCATCCCACTCCGCCAGCGGCGCAGCTGCCTCCGGTGGCTGCGCCGATACCACTAATGTCGGTAGAGCTGCCCGCGAGCATGGGCACAGGTGGCTAAAAGCCAAGGAAGGCCAAGGCCCAACAGCAAGCGGCTCCCGTTGCGATGACCTCCCTAAGCCCACTAAGGGTAAAGCAAAGAAGGGGAAGGTCACACGCACTCCATCCACCGCTGCCGTAACGGTTACCTTGCCGACTGGCACCTCCATCTCCTATGCCAAAGTAATGGAGGTGGCCAAGTCCAAGATTCGCCTGGCTGACCTGGGCATTGAAACGGTCCGGCAGAAACGGGCAGTCACTGGAGGTCTCCTATTAGAGATATCTGGTCCCGAATGCAACCCAAAGGCGGACCGGTTGGCGGCAAAATTGCGGGAGGTCCTCTCAGACCTAAACCTAGTTATTGAGCAATCTGCTTGCGGAGCCGCCGCCAGTACACCAGAGCCCGAAGGAGACGAAGGCGAGCTCCAAGTGAGGAAATAGCCAGACTCTACGAGGCGTATCGAGCAGCCACGAAGGCGTTGCAGGTAGCCATCTGCAGCGCTCGGTCTGGTCAGGAGCAGCTCCTGGAGGGACTCAACGAGGATCCGTGGGGCGTCCGTATCGGATGGTGCTAGGTAAGCTCCGTCCCTGGATGCCCCCGGTGACGGAAACTCTCGATCCGGCCCTTTGGAAGGAGTGATCAGTTCGCTCTTTCCGGAGGGCCGGTCAAGTCCCTCAGGTCCACAATCTTGCCCCATTAGAATTGGAGAGACGGATGGGGGTGACCGAGCAGGAGCTGGACCGAGCCGTGACAGCGAAGAGCAGGGAGGCTTACCGCGCCAGGACCCGACGGAATTCCCGGTCGGGTCTGGGTGTTGAGTCTGGCTACCCTAGAGGGCTGGTTGAGGCGGCTGTTCACCAGCTGCCTCCGCCCTGAACTGGAAGAAGGCAACTGACCCTCTTGAAGAAGGCAGACAGAGTCGCAGATTCTCCCTCGGCTGCAGCCATATGCCTGTTGGACGAGGCCGGCAAGTTATTCGAGAGAATTCTTGCCGCCCGTCTCAACGGGCATCTGTCGCGTGTCGGTCCCGATCTCGCCGATAACCAGTTCGGTTTCCGACGGGAGCGTTCCACCATCGACGCAGTTATGCGCGTCCGCTCCCTGTCGGAGCAGGCTGTGTCCCGGGACGGCGTGGCGTTGGCGATAAGTCTAGACATCGTCAACGCCTTCAACTCCCTGCCCTGGGACGCGATTAGGGGAGCACTCGTACACCATGGTGTTCCCCCCTACCTGCACGGCGTGATCGCGGACTACTTGCGCGACAGGTACATCTTGTACATGGACCGAGACGGTACGAGGATCCGGAGGGAGATCCAGCGTGGGGTTCCACAGGGGTCGGTGTTGGGCCCGTTACTGTGGAATCTACGGTATCGCAAGGTCGAGCTCCCGCTGGCGTTTTTGTCGTTTGCTACGCGGACGACACGTTGGTGGTCGCCAGCGGGGACTCCTTCGAGAGGACCAAGGAGCTCGCCGAGCTTGGGGCGGAAATCGTCGTCGCCAAAGTCCACGAGTTGGGACTGGAGGTAGCGCCTCACAAGACCGAGGCGCTATGGTTCCACAAACTGCCGCGGAGCAGGAACCACCGACTCGTGCGTCGAGTAGGTGGGTCTGAAGTCAGAGTGGGGCGGTACATAATTGCCTGGGCCTCACTCTGACAGTCGCTGGGGCTTCGAAGAGCACTTCGGGCGCCTGCAGACCCCCCCCCCGGATCGAGGTAGCGGGTGCTATGCACAGACTTCACTGCCCAATCTCAGCGGGGAACCGAGGAGGAAGTTCGCCGCCTCTATGCCGGGGTCGTACGATCCGTAGCCTTGTACGGGGCGCCCGTCTGGGCGAAGAGGCTGGCCATCCGACGCTGTAGGACTAAGATCTACAGCGTCCAGCGTCGAGATGGCCATACGGGTCATTTCGAGGATACCGCACGGTATCATTCGAGGCGGTGACAATCCTGGCTCGCTTTCCACCTCTGGTATATCCAGAATACTGGCGGACATGGACGCGAGGGTGTATCACTGGATTCGCGTCCTACGCCATACTTTGTCCTACGCGAGAAGTGGTGGCGAGCCAGAAGAGACGCTGGAGGCGGTTAAACGGCAGGAACGACGTATCGCGCTCGCGACGTGGCACGCAAGGCTCTGTGAGGAGCGGTATGCGCAAACGCGTCGTCGAAGCATTCCTGCCGGTCTTCGGCGACGAGGAGGAAGACTCACCTACCAGGTGATCACCGGGCATGGATGCTTCGGTGATTACCGCAATAAATCGCGAGGCGACGGCGAATTGCTTCCACTGTGGCGGCAACGACCAAGACTCCGCATCGCACACGCTCGCGGCTTGCCCGGCGTGGGAAGACGAGCGGCGGGTCTTGGTCGGCCACATCGGACGGAACCTGTCCCTGCCAGCAGTCGTGTCGGCGATGCTGCGCGGGGAATCGGCGTGGAGGGCCGTAGCCTCCTTCTGCGAGACCATGTGGTGCGAGGCTGCCGAGCGGGAAAGAGAGAGGACCGATCCTGCTCGGAGACGGGGCCGACGCGGCGCTCGCGCCTCTTCGGCACTCGTCCCTACAGGCAGGGCCCTACGGGTCGCTGACGATCGGAGTGGGGGCTCCGACCGTCCAGTAATAGCGACCCCGAGGAGGACGACGGCACGACGTGGTACCGTGTCGTCGTGATAGTTCCGCGAGGGTTCTGGGGTGCGATCTTCACGCATGCCCCCGGGACGAACTATCCCAGCGAAGCGCAGGGGGTTGCGGTTGCGTTCCTTACGGAGATCCCGCGACCCCTCGCGAGCGTTGGTGGCGACCACCGTGGGTTTCAGTCGGTGCGAGTCCGACGCAAGCCGCCCTGCGCAGGGGCGGTATGCATAAACGTAAAAAGGTTAGGTTAGGTTAGGTTTTTTTTTTGTCTCTTTACCTTCCTGTAGCATAATTGGAGCCTATGTCTTCGTGTTATCATGCATACCAGTTCTCGCGAGGCGATACTATTCATGCTGCTACTAGAACTATCTGTCATTCATTCTCACTTTTACTTCTTGTGGGTGGGTTACCCAACTTATTTCTTATTTATTTATTTATTTTTTTTTTTTTCTATTACAGGTTATTTACAAACAGGGCAATGAACTTATTTATTTACTACATCTTTACTCATATTGCTATCTACTGCAGAGTTTCTTATACAATTACTTTACATATGTTATACAATAATATACATAATATTATGTAAACATATATTACTATTCTATATTTTGACTAACCTGGCTGTTTACAACTTGTTGCAGTACTCAGTGAAGACTGCGTCTGCTGGAATTGTGCGCATTTTATTAACAGTGCGGTTTATGCTGCTACACGATGAGTCGCAGTGTAGCAAAACGAGGGCAAAACTTAATATATGGGGAACGGTTTCGGAGTATCCGATCGCAGGTGCACGACGAGTTGTCTTTACACTTAAATCTATTTAAGTATTCCGAGAACCCGCCGTGCCCGTTAATTACAAGGTGCATAAGTTGTCAATGTGCATTTTCCTTATTGTCCCGTATGCCACCGTCGCATCGGGAAAGAACAATTTAGTTACGGAAGCCGTGTTACCATCTAGGTAGCGACGGTTCCATACCTCCAAACAGATTACCACTTTACGTTGGAGATTGGGCAGAGGTCGTCGAACAGGTGCTGATCCCAAGGCGGCCGCTTTTGCTAGCGTGTCTGCTCTTTCATTCCCGGCAAGTCCTGTGGGCTTTTATCCAAAACAAGGATACTCTCTTATTTTGGTTAGACAGAATATTTATATTTTGTAGTTTCCTACGGCCGGGGATGCAAGCAGTCGTAGTTAGTGATGGATAACAGAGCCGCCATGGAGTCACTAAAGACACCAAATGTAGATGCATTCAGTGTCCCTAATTTCGGTAGTAGCCTTGCATATCGCGAGGAGCTCAGCCTGATATACCGTACAATAGTTCGCTAGAGCAAGTTTCGGGATCTGATTTCAGATTCGCTGTTCCATACGGAGATCGCTGCACCTACTCTCCCTCGATCTTGCTACCGTCTGTATATATACGCCTCTCGAGGTTATTGAGCGCCTTGACGTCTTCTACGTTTACCAGGCTACGCAGCTCAAACTCGGTACGCTCAGCAGGATGCGGATTCACGAAGGTTGAAATCATCCGTTCAACTTCCCTGTCCTCCAACGCAAATTTATTACCCCCTTTTTGGCTTCATTATGGTGAAGCAGCCTCCCGAATGCGAAGATCCAATGGAGTAACCCAGCAAGGATCAGCGCTGAGTTCAACGAAACGGTGCGATACGCCTTACAGATTCTCTGAGCAATCCCGCGTTGCACCGTTCCTAGTTCTCGCTTTACTCCCAACTTTTGGGCGAAGCGAAACCCAGGCGCTAGCGGCGTACAGGATTATTGGTTCCACCGTAGCTAAGTTGGTTAGGTTAGGTTAGGTTAGGTTAGGTTAGGTTAGGTTAGGTTCCCCTGAAGGGTTCCCGCTTTGTCGTAGCGGGGGCTTAGTAACCGTGATTATTGAGTTAACGCGTTGACTGGAAAGACCAAATGGCGGCAGGCGTTCGGCCGGCCGGGAGGCCGCTCAGGCGGGCTGAGCTGAGCCGCCCTGGATGCGTGTCGGTGGGCTGCGGGGTGCGGATGGACGGAGTGAGGCCGTTTAACGCACCATCCGCAGCCGAGGCGGAGTCGGGGAATGGGGTGGCGGTGCGGGACTGTTAGCAGCGGTACCGCGCATCGTCGCCCCCACCCTCCGCATCCGGACGGAGTCGCGGAGGAGAATGGAAATGCTCTCTATCTCCCGCACGTGACTCAAGCGGGGTCGCACCGCTGATGCGGCCGTGGTGGGGCCGCGGGTTCAGCGGAGTGTCGAGTTGATCCTGCCGCTCTCCCTGTCCTCCGCGGCCGAACATTGGTTGGCAGACTAACCTCAGATCCGCCGCAGGGGCTGGGACTTCCTGGCTCCCATGGCCTTCGGGGGCGGGACTCGGGGAGTCCGTTTCCCCACCTACAGAGAGGCCGAGATGGAAGGCGCGTCCGTGTTCCAGCGCGCCTTGCAGAAGGTGAAGGGATGTCACTCCCCGAAGGGCCAGCTTGCCAGCCAGCGCAAACAGGGTCGCGGAGGTGTGCAGCGTTCCCGTAACCCCGCCATACGCGACGAAAATTGGGTACCATAGAGGTTTTATTGATTGCAAGTCCGACACCAACCCTGCCAGGGTATGCGTAGGCATTTCCCCATGTAAAAAGGTTAGGATTGGGTTAGGTTGGTTAGGTTGGAGTTGGGGTTGAGTTCCCCGAAAGGTTCTCTAACTTTGTCGTAGCAGGGGGGCTTATTATGCGTGGCTTGATCACCACGGTGAAATAAGAGGCAAATATTAGCCGGCCTAAGGCGGCGCTCGCGGCGGCGGAGTGTCCAGGAGGGCTCATAATGGCTCACCTCAGAGCGTGTCGGTGGTGCTGGGGGTGGGGAGTGGTGAGCAGGCCGCCTTCCCCGCCCTCTCAGCCGAGAGGCGGAGTCGCGGAGAGAGTCCGGTGTTGCGTTGCCGCTCTCCTATCCTCCGCGACTCAAACGAGGTACTTCGCATGATGCGGCTGTGGTGGGGCCGCGGGGAAGAAGATCGGTGTGTTTCGTTGCGCTCTCCTGTCCTCCGCGGCCGAACATCAGTCGGCGGTGGAGCCGCCAGACAGATCCCGCCGCGAAGTGGGTTTGCCAGTGCTTTCCTGGCCCCCGCATGGCCTCTGGAGCCGGACTCGGGGAATCCCGTTCCAGAGGAGCCGAGATGGAAGGCGCGTCCGTGTTCCGGCGCGCCCAGCAGGAGAAAGTGGAGAGGGGGATGTCCTCCCCGAAGGAGGGAACCAGCTTGCCAGCCAGCGCAGGAGGAGGGTCGCGGAGGTGTGCGAAAGCGTTCCCGTGGCCCCGCCATACCGCGACGAAGGTGGAACACCATGGGGTTTTAGTCGGTGCGGTCCGACACCAGCCCATCCTTGCCCCAGAGTGGGTATGCGTAGGCATTTCCCCATGTAAAAAAAAAAAAGGTTAGGTTAGGTTAGGTTAGGTTAGGTTAGGTTGGGTTTTTTGGTCGCCGGCCCTGCTGCTATTGTTTATGCAGCATCATTTATTCTAGGGATTAAGACTAGGGAAATAATTTTTTTCGGTGTGTTTTGTTTATTATTATTATTTTTTTTTTTTTTTTGTGTTCAGTCTTGGCCGACGTTACAATTAGCAATATTTTACAGAGTGAAATTTAATTTTACATTTTTATAATAGACTTAACTATAGTTTATATAAGCAATATATTTTATACATTAAAATTCGATACAATACAATTATATTTAAATGTTAGTAATTAATTTACAAATATTTATATTACATTTACTCTTGTCACTAGATAAGGCTGAAGGTAGCATTGGATAAGTGGTTTTGGTTTGCGAGTTTTCTTGACTGCCTGTTTTACTCAGGAGACAAGCAGCAGTACGCATAGGAACATTACAATTGTGCGATTACAACAAAGGGACATTAAGGTTCGCAAGTTCATGGGTGAGCTAATATTAGCAAAGGTAAGAGTAAATCATAGCCTGTGGTGGCTTGGCTAAATTAATGCTTGTTAAGTGGGCAAAATAACATTAAAGTTTTAATTTGAGTGGCTAAGGCCGTGGGTTGGTGTGATTACATTTAAAGAGGTCAAACAATAAACAATTGACAATAAATAGGATTAGTTTAATTAATTACAATTGAACCAAAATGATAAGCATTTTTTTGATAGAATGATCATGAATAATATAGATAATAAGAATTAAGATTTGACTAGATTTAGATTAAGGATCCAGGGTAGTTTTTCCTTTAAGGATTTTAATTCACTTTTGGATTAGCGTTTTGGCAACTACGGTTGTGTTTGCTTTTGCTACTCAGTGCATTACAGTCAAGCAGTAGTTAATGAAGATCATGAATTGTCTTCATTCCGCACCTATTCGCATATGGTGTCTAAACGATGGTATGGTGCATTTGTGCTCATAGTTGAGACGCAGTATGGCAGTAGGCACTGTGGTTATGACGTGCGCGATTGTCTCGTCGGAGTCTCTCCATCCTATAGCACAGAATGGATCATCATAATTTAAATTTGAGGTAGTCCTTGACGGCCCTCCGCTGACCGAGTAAAAAATTTGAGATCTAAGATTGGGTGGTCCATGCTCCTGAGAACACTGTACGCAACCTAATGTCGTCCGAAGAACAACGATGTTGGACTTATATGAAATGAAACGTTCCTGCCAGATGGTGAGCGTTTCCTCTCTGATGGTACGCTTTGCAGAAGGAGATGGTCGTACGAGGGTTTCCTTTGGTTGTAAGAGCTGCTGTGTCTTCGCTAATTTGTCCGCTCTTTCATTCCCCGGTAACCCAACGCGATCCATGCCAGTTTTACTATTCAAGGCCCACATAGAGCCAGGCTGTCCATCTTTTCCCCGTATTTCGTAGGCCAAAGGGTGGAAGGGATGTCGGTCATAGCAGATGCTCTACGGGGCCGGTATCTGGAGTCACTTTGATATCAAAGATCCGATTTTGTTTCTTGGGGCCTCTCTCAGCCAGTCAGTGCTCTGCCGTCTTATCGCAATATCTGCCTGGAAAACGCTGCAGTAGTCGGAGAACTCAGAGATTGGGTGAATCTTTTCGCAGTCATCGCACCAAACCGACACCGCAGCTAACTCTGCCTTCACTTTGCTCCCGTCAGTAGATTTGGGTTACATCTTTGTCGATCTTTTGGAGATCGCCGGCTCTCTAATCTCCAGAATTCTCTAAATTTCCCTTGGTGCTGAATGTGGGGAGTTGGAGTGGATGTACCTGCTCACCAGGGTTCTGGGGAGTCCGTGAAGGTCTTTGCCTCTTTTATAGGAACAATTTTGCCTGCTCTTCCGCACGCGAGGTCCAAGGGCAGGATGTTCGCCATTGTGGTTGAGGCAATTGTGGACGTAGTTCTATGTGCGCCGCTATCTTAATGGCAAGCTTCTTGTAATGTTATCAATTTCTGGCGGTTCCTCTTTTATTGCTAGCTTCTGCCCAGACATTCGCCGCGTGCAGCAGAGTGGGTTCATTTACCCTCTATACAGATGGTGCGCAAAATGTCGCTATTTAATCCCAGTTAGCGCTTGCCATCCTAGAGACGGATTTGAAAATGGAGATGGCTTTATTATTATGCCTTTCAGCGATATGTTGGCCAAGTTTAAGTTCGTGTCTATTGTAGACCTAGAACTTTGAGGCTACCAGTAAGTGGAATATCGGTTCCCTCAAAACCTTTGGCCTCTGGTGGCGGTTTCCTGGTGATGAAGGCAGCCTGTGTCTTCTGAGCGGCAAAGCGCATCTTGTAATTTCCCCATTTAGATATTAAGTCTGGGGCTCCTAGACGGTTTGCGCTCAAATCTTGGTGTCGTGAGCCGTTGCCACTACGGATGTCTCGTCGGCGAACGCCTGGACGACGTGGGCTTCCAGGTTCACCAGCATCCTGGAAGCGGGTCAAGCTGGACGTTCCAGAGTATTGATGAGTGGTCGCAGGTTGAAGCCCTGAATGCAGCCTTTATTAGTGTTCCGGACTGCGGGTTCCGGCGTAACGGGAATAAATTTTTTCTGTCAGGAAGGTAGCTACGGACCAGCCTCAGGGTCTTGTGATCTGGGTTTCAGCACCAGTATTGGAATAAGATTGCCGGCCACCACGCGTTATCGAAGGCGCCCTCTATGTCCATGGACATGACTACACGACCAATTTTTATTTTTCAGTCCTCTTAATGACCGTCGCTGGCGTCATAGAGGCATCTCCGTCCCCACTCGCTGAGGCCGGAACCATACTGGGGCAAGGGGCGCATCCGTTTGCCAGGGTCCATTCTACTCTAATTGTGATCATCTTTTCCAGGGCTTTGCCAAAATGGGGAGCAAATGATTGGTCTGTACTTTGACGGAGCTGTAGTCAGTTTTCTGGAGTTTAGGGATGAGCTGATTACCGCCAGTTTCCATTGTGTTGGGAAGTGTCCAACTCTGAACATGTATTATAGATAGCTGCAAAGATGGCGGGTTCAACCTGGAAGGAAGGCGAAACAGCAGATATCATAAATAAAAATAAATCCATGCCAGGGGCCTTTTGGGGTTCATTGAAATTACTGGGACATTTTGATTTCGTCCTGGGTGAAACGAACCGTCTCGCTAGAAGTCTGAGCGTCAGTTTCAGGGGATAGGTTTTCTATTGTGGTCCTAATCTTCCGTTGCTCCTGGTGTCGCTTAGGATTCGTCTAAGGGGAAGAAGTTCCTGGCCAATAGGGCCGCCGAATCCTCAGGCGAGCGATTTGCCTGTAGAGGGGTCCGTAAGCTGCATGTCATCCCTTCGTTCTTGCATACCTTAAATTTACACGGTAGATGCGTTCCATAAGGTCTCCTTGTCCTGTCCTATGCAGAAGCTCCTCCAGCTCTCCGTGATGACCGGCTAATGGATCTTCTGTTGTAGATATCTTTGGCTCGCAGATAATAGTCGGCTATCACGAAAGAGACTTTACTGCAGTTGTTTGCAGCGCTGATTTTTCTGCAGGTCTCTCCTTACAGTTCTTCTGTGAGAATCGAGTTCACGATTCCACCAGTGTGAGAAACCTGGCTGCGGTTTTGTCTTTGATCTTGGGATCAGGTACCGCAGGCTTTTGTAACCTTACTCACTGGAGGCTTGCAACTGTTTTGTCAGGAGTCTCGGTCGTTAGTGATTGCATCAGAGCGCTGACCTCGATCCCACTACGCCTGAACTCGATGAACGGTGACTGTCGGAACTTCGTCAGTCTGCTTGCCTTACCCGTTATATAGGTCCTTGTAGCGGGTTTTAGGTCTGTGTTTCGAGTTTGAGCGTAGAGATCGAAGGTGATCGGTCTGTGGTCGAAAGGTTCCCAGAAGTCGGGTCGACACCAGTTTCCGGCATTCGGAAGGAGGTCGGTCGCCGTGACATCGACCACAACTGGCATAAACCCTTCCGTCCCTCAGGGTGTAGAAGGTGGTGGATCTACGATTTAGGGACTGGCACAGCCCTCTGCTCGCAAGAGGAAATCTGCAACCTTTCTGCCCCTAGCGTCTTCCGTAGGACTTCCCCACCAGCAGGGGAGGCTTTTGCGTTGAGATCCCCTGCGATCAGGACTCTCCGCGTTGCCAAGTTGTCCAGGTAGAGGTCACAAGGGTTTTGAGGTCATCGTCGATATTATGGTTACCCTCCAGGTATGATTGATCACTCCTATGTCTATGTCCCCCAGTTCTATTTTGAAAGCCACAATGTTTTTGGTGATAAGGCTCTGGTTCAGCGAGATCTGCAGCGGTCTTGCAAGATGACTACCGCAGGCTTGACGGAGTCCCGGTCTAGCTGAGTCCTGTATAACCCTCGCAGAACAGGTTAAAGTGGTTCTTGCTGCCAACGTGAGTTCCTGAAGGAGGAGCAGTGCGGCAACCTTCCATGGATGAGTGGTGAAAATCTCCTTGGTTGCGGCATAGCTGCCCCTCCCAGGTTGGCCTGGAGAGTTTACAAGGTTAGCCAGGACAGCCGACGCCATTGATGGTATTCATGGGGCCCTTAACGTTAACAATAGCTGACACTAAGCTCTTGCTATTCCTGTCCCGCTTTGCCACACTTCGCCTCGCTGCTGTAAAGCCAGATGTGGCGTCTACAGGAGCATTAGATTTTAGGCAGTTAGTGCAGCGGGGCGGTCCGCTGTACGTGCCGGGCGTCCTGGTATCATGGGCTCCTGAACGGTAACCGCAGTTAGTTGGACTGTTGCAATCCCTGGCCAGGTGACAAAGCCCAGGCACTTGAAGCAATGTCACTGGGGATTGGTCAGTAGCGGTCCCACAATCTGGTATCCAACTCTCACCTTTCCTGTTGATTAAAGGCTTGCCACATTTCCGGTTTGTCTCCCGAACAATAGTCAGTGCGTTATGGCGACCTTTGGTTCACTGATCCTCTGACGCTGTGATTCTTCTCATTTACCCGCTTATTGGTTGGCCGTTTTGCTTGAAAATTACCGCTTCGGCTTAGCTTGAGGGTCGTCGAGGTCGTTAGCCACGCCAACAAGTTTGGTGAGCGGAACTTATTCGAAAGCTGTAGCCAGGAGATTTGCCTATCAGCAAGCTTTAAGGCATCGTTGACTCTGGCGCTCTTCTTTCAGTACAGGTAACCACATTTTCTGGTTCTTTAGTTTTCTGATGGCCGAGATCTATCCTTTCTCAACTACATTGACTCCAGTTTACCCAATTTTCCGTACTATATCCTCGCTTCAGTTGTGCCCGGGGATCTATGGACTCAAATCCTTGATCATTGAACTTAGGGGTGGTTGTGTGTCTGGATGAGGGATTGGGGTGTGGTTTTGTGGAGTCTTCGTTTATTAGTAACCGTCACCCAGGATTCCGGCTCGTTTCATGCTTTCTTGTCTCGTTTGCAGCTTTAATGATTTGGTGGGGCTGCGGTCGGACAGTTCATTTTGTGTCGGTTAGTGCCATCTCAAACTGGACCAGCCGCTTCCGCCGGGTGTATTTCTGGTGACGCCATTGGATGTCTCTTAGTTCGCGGATCTCCTTTTTTCGTATCATGGAATTGGTGTAACACGGAAGAGCCAGTGACTCAATAAGATCTTTTGCAGGTCGTCTCTGGTAAGTGTAGGCAATTGGGGTGGGCGTGTGTCACTGTGTTGGGTTTTATGAGCTCCATTTCCCTCGGCGCTTTTAGGTCTTTGGGGCGCCGTTTCGGTTTTCCGTGACGCTGCCACAGGGAGGCTATGTGTGGGAACAGGTGCGACGACCGATGCGGAAGCGCATCATTCAACCTGCCATCTCCACTCTAACTGCCGCAATTGTTCCTCAACGCTCCGTCTTGACAGCCAGGTCTGTGAGCTTCGCGTCCTCGATGTACCGGACGTGTGATGGTGTTACCGCAGTTTGTTGGGTAGTGGGGAGGCAGTAGATCTTGACATCAACTCCTTGAGGTCTTTATGGATGAGTAGAGATGGTTTTATTGGCTCGTCGAGCTCAAGTTCCCAGCCATCCCCTAATACTCGGCAGAACTGAGTGTGTCAGGGTGCTCTTGAGTTCCTTTATCCTAGCAGTGATATACTGTTTGGATCTCGTTGAGTTTGCGCGTCTGGAGCTCTCTCGCAGCGCACTGGCTCCTTACCGCGCCTGCACTTTCACTGCTCTAGGGACGCTCTGTGCCTTGCTCGAGTCGGAGAAGTGACAGCACTATCTCATACAATGACTGTAGGCGCACTCATGGGTTTCTGCTTTACTCTCCCTCTTCATGTTACCAGCCTTTTCGAGGTACCTCCTTTCCAGCGAGAAGCAGCTCGTTGGCTCGGTGTGTAGCCAGATCCATGGCTACTTAGTTCTTTACTGAACGGTGGGATGCCTCTGCCGCTCTCAACGCTATCTACCTCGGACCACTCGTCGTCCGTTTTAGGTTCCAGGGTCCTTGGTCCCATTCCAGGCCAGGCATCCTGTCGCGCTGCAGGTTGAGCTGCTCTCATCGGTGTGAGGTACTCAGGGTGTACCGCGCTGGATTGCGCTCTCTCCTCTCACCGTAGCCACATCTTCTAGGGATGCGCATGCAAAATGGGGGCTTTCCTGGGTTTGGTAGAGGGCGCCCTAAGTGGGGAAGCTCGAGTGGTGATGCTCTTGTCTGTCATGGTTATTGCACAGTGAACCGAATTAGCCCAGCCGAAATTGGCGTGAATGAATAGACTGAAGAATGGCAGTCTTGCGCAGTTTAATACTCCAGTGGTAAGTGGTAGGAATTGGTCCGGTTGCGCCACGTTTATGAGTATCACGAGTGGCGCACTATTGGTGGTAATAATATAAGTCTAGTGGGAAAATAATGAAAAAGTTCTGAAATGAAAAAGTTTTCTTTGTTTCAGAAATTTTCTATAGTTCCTGGCCCGTTTCGGTGCTTTTGCTTAAGTGTCTCGCTTTTAGTCCTGTCTTTTGAAACCTAAAACTTTACGCACTTATGCGCACAATTAATTGTCTTACTTATCACTAAATCTAAGCACTAGATTTCTAACAACTAGTCGCTCAATCTTGGATGCGAAGTTGTAATTTATCTAAACGTAAAATTTGTCACTGCTTCCTGTTTGGGGAGGGTAATGTCTTATCGAAATCTAAATAGTTCCACAAAAATTGGGGTGTTTAGTTGTTTTCACTTCGGCATTAAAAGTTTTCAGAAGTTTGGAAAGATAAAAAGTTTTCTTTGTTTAGAAGATTTATTATCCCTCTGACCCTGTTTTGCACTTTACTTATTTGTCTATTTCTTTAAAGTCCTTTATTTTTAGCGTTTTGAAATTTTACATACGCTTTTGCTACTAAATTGTCTAACTAATATCGATGTCTAGGCACTAGGTTCCTAACAACTTATCCCTCGAACCTCGATGGGAAGTTGTTGTTTGATGTTTAGCTAGTGACTAAACGTGCGATTTGCACTACTTTTGCAGGTCAGTGACTTGTTCACCGGAGTGTTTGATGCGACCGAATCTAGCCTTGCTCCTGCCAGAGATGTTAGAACATTTGAAGTTTCGAAGAAAGGCCAGGATGTCACTAAGCAATGGTAGAAGTTTTGCAGAAAATTTCTAGGCTCTCTATCCTAGGGTCTGTAGGGAGCTAGGTTCACCGTTTTGCTGAATGTAAATTTGTTCACCAGCTTAACACTGGAGCTTGAAAAAATTTTAAAAGGGTTACACAAAAAAGTCGAAAATAGGTTTGAAGTACGTAAAACCGTGGTATTTTTGGCTTGGTCCTGTAACTTCTATAACTCTATAACCCGTTATTCCGAAAATCTAAAATTTGGCATGCTTATTGTCTAATATATTGTCTATATAAATTAACACTTTTAAAGTCTAGGTTGTCCTTTGGATTTTATCACTGGAAGTCAAAGTTATTGGTTCCCTCACAGAAGCAAATCACTGTGGAATTTCTCAATTTTGCATCAGGATCCTGATTTTTGTTCTGGGGGAGCTGGAAGGATGGTCTATGAGGTCACAACCTCAATAATCGCAGAAGTCCAGGTTCGTGGTTGCCTGTTTCTTGGTCCTGCTGCTTTTTATATCTTTTTCTTTGGGGAAAAATCCGATGATACCAGCTTTGAAGAAGGGGCGCCGTGCCCCCTAGCAAATAACAAAAACGCAGGGGGTTCAAGGCGACTGATCTCACAGCGTTTACTTTTATGTTCCGACCGCGCGGTAACGTTTTTCTTTAGTTTCAGTCCGTTTAAAAATCATATTTTCACTTTTTTAAAAACTAATTTTTACCACACTGTTCGGCGTGTTAGCGCGCATCTTTTGATATATTGCACTTTAATATTCGTTCACTTTGATTATTTATTATTTTTTGAGCGCGGAGCATATGCAAACGGTGCGGACGGCTCGGACGTCGGCTGGAACTGGGTTAGGTTAGGTTAGGTTAGGTTAGGTTAGGTTAGAGTTGGGTTAGGTTCCCCCGAAGGGTTCTCGCTTTGTCGTAGCGGGGGGCTTAGTAACCGTGGCTTGGTCACCAGTGAAGCTAAGAAGGAACCCAAATGGCCGGCCTAAGGCGCTCCATGGCGGCCGAGGCTGCTCAGGTGGGCTCGTAACGAGCTCGCCTCAGGAAAGCGTATCAACGAGGTGACTGCTGGGGAGGAAGTGGCGGAGCAGACGCCTTCCCGCCCTCAGTAACCGGGCGGAGTCGCGGAGGAAGTGTCGGTGTTGCCGTTGCCGCTCTCCTATCCTCCGCGACTCGAAGTCGCACCTTGATGCCTGCGGCTGTGGTGGGGCCGCGGGGAAAGTGTCGGTGTTTCGTTGCCGCTCTCCCTGTCTCCGCGGCCGAACATCCGGTCCGGCGGTGGAACCGCAGACCAGATCCACCGCAGGGGCTGGGTTGGCTTAGTGCTTTCCTGGCCCCATGGCCTCAGGGGGCGGACTCGGGGAGTCCGTTTCCACCTACAGAAGGCCGAGAGATGGAAGGCGCGTCGGCGCGCCTTGCCTGAGAAGGAGTGGAGAGGAAGTCCTCCCCGGAGAGAGGCCGGTTTGCCGGCCAGCGCAGAATGGGGTCGCGGAGGTGTGCGAAAGCCTTCCGTGGCCCCGCCATACGCGACGAAGGTGGAACACCATGGGGTTTTAGTCGTTGCGGGTCCGACGCAACCCTCCTTGCCCCCGCAGGGGAGATGGGTATGCGTAGGCATTTCCCATGTAAAAAGGTTAGGTTAGGTTAGGTTGGGTTAGGTTGGGATTAGAGTTGGGTTAGGTTAGGTTAGGTTAGGTTAGGTTAGGTTCCCCCGAAGGGTTCTCGCTGTCGTAGCGGGGGCTTAGTAACCGTGGCTTGGTCACCACGAGGGTGAAGCTAAGTGGAACCCAATGGCCGGCCTAAGGCGCTCTGTGAGGCCACGGCCCAGGGTGGCTACCGCTCCGGGTGGAGCTCTTTGTGAGCTAATAACCTCGGATGCGTGTCGGTACTGGGGGCGGATGTGGCGGGCGAGGGCCGTCTTTCCCCTCCCTCAGTAGCCGAGGCGGAGTCGCGGAGAGAGTGTCGGCGGTGTTTTGTTGCCCGCTCTCTCCCTATCACTCCGCGACTCAACAGCCGCACCGCGTGATGCCTGCAGCTGGTGGTGGGGCCGCCGGGGAAGAAGGTGTCAGTGTTTCGTTGCCTTCTCCCACACTGTCCTCCGCAGCCGAACATCAGTCGGCAGTGGAGCCGCAGACCAAGATCCACCGCAGGGGCTGGGTTGGCTTGGTGCTTTCCTGGCCCCGCATGGCCTCTGGGGGCGGACTCGGGGAGTGTTTCCCACCTGCAGAGGGAGGCCGAGGATGGAGGCGTGCATTCCGGCGCGCCTTGCAGGAAGGGGTGGAGAGGCACTCCCCGAAGGAGGAGACCGGCTTGCCGGTAGCCTGAAGGGTCGCGGAGGTGTGCAGCGTTCCCGTAACCGCCATACCCGCGCGGTGGAACACCATGGGGTTTTGTCGGTGCGAATCCCGACGCATAACCCATCCTTGCCCCCCACTGGGGTGGTGCTCGTAGGCATTTCCCCATGTAAAAGGTTAGGTTAGATTTGGGTTAGGTTCCCCCGAAGGGTCCCTTTGTCATGGCGGGGGAAGCGAAACCAACCGTGGCAGTCCACCCACGGTGAAGCTAAGAGGAACCCAGAGAAATGGCCGGCCTAAGGCGCTCCTGTGGCCGGCCCGAGGAGGCGCCACTCCGGGTGGGCTCGTGGCTGTCGCCTCGGGAAGCGTGTCCGGTGGACTGCTGGGGCGGAGAGTGGCAGGCAGGGCCGCCTTCCCCTCCAGTAGCCGAGGCAGGTGCCCGGGTGTCGGTATTGCGTTGCCGCTCTCCCTATCCTCCGCGGCTCAGCGGGGGTCGCACCGCATGATGCGGCTGTGGTGGGGCCGCGCGGGGGAAAGAGGAGTGTCGGTGTTTCGTTGCCGCTCTCCTGTCTCAGCGGCCGAACATCGGTCGGCGGTGGGGAGCCGCAGACCAAGATCCGCCGCAGGGGCTGGGTTAGCTTAGTGCTCACAGCCTGGCCTCTGGGAGGCGGACTCGGGGAGTCCGTTCCCACCACCTACTGAGGAGCCGAGATGGAAGGCGCGTCCTGTTCGCGCCTTGCTGCAGAGAGGTGGAGAGGATGTGCCCGAAGGGAGAGGTGTTTGCCAGCGCAGGTGGGGTCGCGGAGGTGTGCGAGATTTCCCGTGGCCCCGCCATACGCGACGAGGTGGAACACCATGGGGTTTTAGTCGGTGCAGGTCCGACATAGCCTGCCCTTGCAGGGGTGGGTATCGTAGGCATTTCCCCATGTAAAAAAAAAAAAAAAAAAGGTTAGGTTAGGTTAGGTTAGGTTAGGTTAGGTTAGGTTTCCCCAGAAGGGTTCCCGCTTTGTCGTAGCGGGGAAAAGAGCGAAACAACAAATGGTGTGGAGTTATACACGGTGAGCTAAGGAACCCGATGGCCGACTACAGGCGCTCTAAGGCCGGCCGGGGAGAACCGCTCGGGCGGGTGGAGCTAAGGCCACACCCTGGATGCGTGTCGGTGGGCTGCGGGGTGCGGATGGACGGAGTGGGCGTCTTACGCACCATCCGCAGCCGAGGAGGCGGAATCCCGGGGAATGGGGTGGCGGTGCAGGGACTGTTAGCACCGGTACCGCGCATCGTCACCCACCCTCCGCATCCGGGCGGGTCGCGGGAGGGAGAGCCAGGTGTATCTCCTCCGCGGTGACTCAAGCCGGGGGTCGCACCATGATGCGGCCGTGGTGAGGCCGCGGGTTCAGTGAAGTGTGGTTGATCCTGCCGCTCTCTCCCTGTCCTCCGCGGCCGAACATTTGGTCTGGCGGCGGAGCCCCTGGCACAGATCCGCCACTGCAGGGGCTGGGCTCACAGCCCCCATGGCCTCTGGGGGCGGACTCGGGGAGTCCCGCTTCCCACCTAGAGAGGAGGCCGAGTTGGGGGCGCGTCCGTGTTCCGGCGCGCCCTGCCAGAAGAGAGGGTGGAGAGGAAGTGTCCTCCCCGGAGAAGGGGGCCGCCTGGTCGGCCCGGCGCAGGCAGGGTCGCGGATGTGTGGTTACGTGACCCCGCCATACGCGACGATGGAGAACACCATGGGGTTGCAGGTCCCGGTGCGAGTCCCGACGCAACCACCCGCACCCCGCTGAAGTGGGTATGCAGTAGGCATTTCCCCATGTAAGTTGAGTTGGGTTAGGTTAGGTTAGGTTAGGTTAGGTTAGGTTAGGTTGGGGTGCCACGATGGAAAACCTCCTCTCCCGGTGCCTGGTCGTTGAATTTCCCTTTGATACTGTGTGGCAGCTCCGGGGAAGAGAACGCGCCGGAGACAATGCACCCTGGAGCACTGGTGATGACACGTTGTTGCCAGTGGCGAATGTTCTGACAGGGGGATAGCTGCTCTGCGTGTCCCTCTGATAAGCGGAGGCACAGTGGGTGGCAGGGGGTTACATTTCTTTGATTTCCGTATCGGAGGAAGGAGGCAGCCGAACGATGGTGCATTGGACACTGGTGGCGATGCGTCGTTCTCGAGGTGCACCCAATGCGAAGTGAAGAGTTGCATTTCTCCCCTTGATCAAAGTATCCGGGGAAAGGCAACAAAAATGAAAGTGATGCATTGGGAACTGGTGGCGATACCACGTCGTTGGCGGTGCTTACAATGTTCACAGTGAGGACAGGCTCGGTGTGCTTTTACTGCCGCCAGACACTCAACCGTCGAAGCGTTGTGGGAGGTTGCATTTCTCCTTGATCAAAGTATCCGGGGAAAAGCAGCAAATGATAGTGGGTATTAGGAACTGGTGACGTGCCATGTTTGGTACTGTACTCCTGCCACAAATGAGGAACGGGCTCGGTGTGCACTCCACACTGCCGCCGGAGCGATTCAACCGTTCAAAACTGGGGAGTCACGTCGGCTCTCCCCATACCGTAACCATTTTCGTCAGGCAGTGTTGACGATAATGGGGTACGTCGAAGGCGGCGGGAGGCGGAGAACGCCTGTAATTAGCCCGGTCGCGAGGTAAACAAAATAATCAGACAGCGAAGTCTTAAAACCTGTGGGTACCAGGCGACCCCCACAGTATGCTTGCCTCGGAATGGCGTAGCGAGGGCGAAACCTTTTATTTCGTCAAAGCAATGGGGTGATGAGTAAATTGAAGAAACAAAGCGAGGGTGGATGAGTGATGACGGCGAGCGACTCTATATGCTTGGCGATGGAAGTCACTCGATGAAGAACACCGTAGCGGGAAGGAAGCGATCACTTCAAAAGAAGCAGGGTGGTGTTGGTCGGCGATGGGCCAAGATGGCAAGTCGGTCGGGAAAGGCAATAACATCTGCCAAACGGGTCGTGGACGACCCCTGACTGGGGAGTACGTCGGCCTTGCCCAGGCGCTAAAATGGCGTTGGTGGGAAGCCGGGAGGAGGAGGAGAGGTTGGAAGGCGGGCGGACATCGCCGCGTCGTCTCGTCAGCTCCGTGCCGGCGGGATATCAACCCTGTCGGAGTCTTAATAGAACGATGGCGACTTCCAGGCAACCGGCATCGAATTCTGAAAGAGGATTGAGGACGGCGTCGGCGCGTCATCTCCATGGTGGCCACAAAGGTCTACAGAACCTGAAGGGCATCCTGGGTGCAGAGAGCGCTGAAGGAGGGCTGCAGAAGACTGTTAGTGAACCCTAAGACTCTGCACGCTTCCTTCCTCAGAAGGAGACCCGACAGAAGTTGCGGGCAGGACAACGCTCGCCTCCAGGCGAAGTGTCCGGAGTGAGGAAGGAGGTGGCATGCCTGCGGATGCGGACACGCCGAAACCAGCAGGAGGGAGCGGGCAGGGAGAATGGTGGAACGGGCAGGGGCGGGACCAGGCGGACGGCGGGCTGGGATGTCTGCGGGCAGCACCGGACGGGTGGTGGTGCGCTGCGCAGGCAGGTGCCGCAGCCAAGAAGGGCTGGTGGTTTCAGGCGCTGCAGGTACCGCTGCCAAAGCTGCAAGCTGAGCAGGCTCGAGAAAGCAGGTCAGAAGAGCAACAGCTGAGACGCCTCTGCCACCAGCACCACAGTCACTGACGTACCGTGGACTTCACGGTGGTGAGGAAAGAGCCACAAAGAAAAGCAAGGGGAAGGCGGTCAAGTGTTGGCAAACCCGCAAAGAAGGCGGTGAAATTCCCTCCGAGATCCTCTGCGGTGGTGACCTAGGGCGGGCTTCGGCGATGCTACATCGAGAGTTATTACTGAGGCGAAAGGCCAAAGATCAACCCTGGCCTCCTCGAGCAGCAAACCGCGTTTCCGCATCTGCGCCACGGGGGGGGCTCGAATGGTTGTTCGAAATCCTGAAAGCAGAACGGCGACTAAAGGCGGACGCCCTCGCTAAAAACTGAGCGAAGTGCTAGCAGCGGCGGGCAAGCGAGTGCGGGTATCCAGACCGGCGAAGACTGGGGTCAAGGTCTCGGTCTGGATGACTCTGCCACAGCAGAGGAAGTGGTGGCGGCTGTGACAAAGGCTGGCGGCTGTCCCAGAAGCTGTGAAGTGCGGCGAGATCCTGCGGTATCCCGCAGGCCTTGGGATGGCCTGGGTCCGGTGCCCGTGGCTGCCGCCAAAAGGTGGCAGCCGACGGGCCTGCTCAGTATCCTGGTGGCGTCCGCGGTGAGAGTCCGAAGCTGGTGGAGCCTTCACCTCTGAGGTGCTTCCGATGTCTTTGAAGCGGGCCACGTGAGAATCCAGTGCGACGCTACAGTCGACGGGGGCTGCTTTCGCTGTGGTCATACAGCCACAAAGCGGTGCAGTCTCCGCCACCCTGCCGTGTATTGCGTCACGCCGCGAAGCATCAGCAGACCACGGGATGGGAGGAAGGCCTGCTCTGCTAAACCAAAGAAGAGCAGGAAGGTAGTCCGCCGCGTTGCCACCTCGGCAACCAGCCAGCCGATGGAGGAGGAACCGTCCCACGACCCAGGACCACTCCACAGCCGCCGCGGGGATGAGGAGAGCGTGAACTCGATTCCCCGCCGACTCGAGTGGACTCGGGAAGTCTGTCATCGAATGAGTCAGCGGGTGAGGAGGCGCGCCCGGTGTTCCCGCGCGCTCAAACAGGGCCAAGTCTGCCGGGCCACGCACAACTGGCCGCCGCCCGCTGTACGGAAGAATGCTCACAGCGTACCCGCATGCACAGTACTTGGGTGGAGCGAAGGAACACCGTGGGGTTTTAGTCGGTGCGAGTCCGACATAACCCGCCCTCGTCCCCGCAGGGGGCGGTATGCGTAAACATTCCCACGAAAAAAAAAAGGTGGGAGTTAGGTTGGGTTAGGTTAGGTTAGGATTGGGTTAGGTTGGGTTAGGTTCCCCCGGCCCCAGGGTTCCGCTTTATTGTGTCGTAGCGGGGGGCTTGTAACCGTAGTGTGGAGTTAACCACGGTGAAGCTAGAAGGAACCGTGGCCGGCCCTGGGCATTCTAAAGGCCGGCCGGGAGGCGCTCCGGGCAGGCTGGAGCTGGAGCCCACCCTGGATGCGTGTCGGTGGTGCAGGGTGCGGATGGACGGGTGAGGCCGTCTTGCACCTGCATCCGCAGCTTTCCGAGGCGGAGTCAGGGGAATGGGGTGGCGGTGTGGGGACTGGCTGGCAGCGGTACCGCATCGTGCCCACCCTCCACATCGAGACGGGTGTGGAGGGAGGAGTAGTGTATCTCCCTATCCTCCGACTCAAGCGAACACCGCTGATGCGGTCGTGTGTGGTGGGGCCGCGGGTTCAGTGGAGTTGATCCTGCCGCTCTCCCTGCAGCCGAACATTGGTGGCGGCGGAGCCTAACCAGATCACCGCAGGGGCTGGGACTTTCTGGCTCCTTGGCCTCTGGGGGCGGACTCGGGGAGTTCATTCCCACCTACAGAGGAGGCGGGCTGGAAGGCGTCCGTGTTCCGCGCCTTGCGGGAAAGAGAAAGTGGAGGGATGTCCTCCCCGAAGGAGAGACCGGCTTGCCGGCCAGCGCGAGCAGGGTCGCGGAAGTGTGCAGCGTTCCCGTAACCGCCATACGCGACGAGGTGGAACTTACCATGGGGTTTTAGTCGGTGCAAGTCCGACATAACCCATCTTGCCTGGGAATGATGGGTATGCGGCGTGAAGCATTTTCCCCATGTAAGGTTCCCCCGAAGGTTCTCCGCTTTGTCGTAGCGGGGGCAGTAACCGTGGCAGTCACCCACGGTGAAATACAGAGGAACCCAAATAGCCGGCCTAAGGCGCTCTGAGGCCGGCCCGAGGTGGCTGCTCGGGTGGGCTCTTTGTGAGCTAACCTCGGATGCGTGTCCGGTGGACTGCTGGGGGAGGCGGATGTGGCGGAGCAGGGCCGTCTCCCCGCCCTCGGTAGCCGAGGCGGAGTCGCGGAGGGAGGTGTCGGTGTTTCGTGCCGCTCTCCCTATCCTCCGCTCAGCGAAGCGAAAGTGCTGCGTGATGCAGCTGTGGTGGGGCCGCGGGGGAAGAGGAGTGGCGTCGGTGTTTCGTTGCCGCTCTCTCCCTGTCACCTCCGCGGCCCGACATCGGCAGTGCGGGCCGCAGACCAGATCCACCACAGGGGCTGCCCAAGATGCCCAGTGCTCCCTGGCCCCCCGCATGGCCTCGGGGGCGGACTCGGGGGAGAGTCGTTTCCCACCAGAAGAGCCGAGAATGGAAGGCGCGCGTCCGTGTTCCGGCGCGCCGCCACCCTGAAGGGTGGGGAGGAAGTCCCGGAGAAGGGGAGCCGGTTTGCCGGCCAGCGCAGGCAGGGTCGCGGAGGTGTGCGAAAGCCGTGGCCCCGCCATACGCGATGAAGGTGGAACACCACCATGGGGTTTTAGTCGGTGCGAGTCCGACAGCCCATCCTTGCCCCCGCAGAGTGGGCTATAAGGCGTTCCCCATGTAAAGGTTAGGTTAGGTTAGGTTGGGTTAGGTTAGGTTAGGTTGGGGTGGGGTGCCACGTCGAAAACCTCCTCAGTGCCCTGGTCGTTGTTTCCTTTGATACTATTGTATCCGGGGAAAGGTAACGCCAGGACGAATGCGCCCTGGGCACTGGTGATGACACGTTGTTGCAGTGGCGAATGTTCCTGACAGGGGGATATGGCTGCTCTGCGTGTCCCTCCTGATATTAAGCGGAGGTACTGTGGGTGGCAGAGTTACATTTCTCTTGATTTCCAAATCCGGAGGCTGTGAACGATGGTGCGCATTGGGCACTGGTGACGTGCCGTCGTTCTCAGTGCTAATGCGCGGAGTGGATTGCATTTCTCATGATCCAAAGGTATCCGGGGAAGGCAACATATACAAAATAACCATTGGGAACGCTGGTGGCGGCGATACGTTAGCACGTACCCTGTGTACTCCTGATCAGAGGACAGGCTCGGTGTGCGTTTTTACCACCGGGCATCAACCATCAGTGTGGGAGGTTGCATTTCTCCTTGATTTCTGAATCGGGGAAAGGCAACAAATGATAATTAATTATTAGGGTAGCAACGATATATCGTTTCCGGTGCCTATCTTCATAGTGGAGGACGAGCTCGGTGTGCGTTTTTACCGCCGGGCACTCAACAAATCGAAACGTTGTAGGAGGTTGCATTTCTCATGATCAAAGTATCCGGGGAAGGCAACAAAATGAAAGAGGTGCTCATTAGAACTGGTGACGATACGTCAGTGCCCAATGTGTGCGGAAGTGAAGTTGCATTTCTCATGATTTCTGTATCCGGGGGAAGGCAACAAAAAGGTGTGCATTGGGAACTGGTGGCGATACGTCGCTCTCAGTGCCAATGCGCGGAGAATGAAGGTTGCATTTCTCCTTGATCAAAGTATCCGGGGAAGGCAACAAAATGAGTGTGCATTGGGAACTGGTGAGCACGTGGTTCTCAGTGCCCAATGCGCAGATGAAAGGTGCATTTCTCCTTGATCAAAGTATCGGGAAGGCAATAAATGATAATTGGGTATTGGGAACTGGTGACGATATATCGTTTCCAGTGCCTAATGCTCACTATAGGGAGGACAGGCTCGTATTGCACTCACACTGCCACCGAACTCAACGTCCCAAAACTGGGGAGTTACGTCGGCTTTCCCAGCGCCGTAACCCGTTGTACTCTTCAAGGACCCCAGCATTGACGATTATGGGGTACACGTCGAAGTGCAACGGAGCGGAGGCTTGCTAACCAGCCGGCCCGAGGTAAACTACTCTATAAAAATCAGACAGCGAAGTCTTGAAAACCTGGCATGGGTACCAGCCCCACAGCAAGTAGCCTTGTCTGGTGAAATGCGGAGACCGACATTTTATTTTCGTCTAACTCATTGCAGGAATAATTGTAAGTTCACAAAAACCAGAGAGAGAAGGACTCAGCGAAAGCTGAGTCTGTAATAACAGTCGACGGTCCCTCAACATCTAGGGACCAGAGCCAGGAGGAAGATCGGTGTCTGCAGGACCAGTAGCCCCCGGCACAGGACGACGTCGGGCCTTTGCGCGTCAAGGCCCGCGCCTGAGGATTTGGGCAGTGAGTGACGGAAGATCGATGCCTCGCTCGGGTCAGCCTCGGAGGTGTCCACCAAGGACAAGCAGGAAGAGGAGAGAGAGCCAAACCTGCAGGCTATCGGCTGACAAATTTCAGGTAGTCGCAGTCTCTCCAGACACGGACACGGAGGTAGTCGCTTGTTGTTGAGGAGGATGGCATCTGGGATCCGACGGTGGCCCAAAAGCCTGACGAGGGCTAAGGCTGGCCTTCAAAACCCACAGATCTGGGCAGGAGATGAAATGAGTGCCAGACCTGGATGCCTTCATCCGGTCGTCCTTGATGGCGGTGGACAAAGGTTGCCGGCAAATCCGAACCTCAAAGTCGTACACAGCTTGCGAATGGCGACCCGATTTGTGAAGAGCGGCCACGTCCGGGAACTGGCACGAAGGGCCCAACGTCCCGGAGGCTCAGGCAGGAGAACGCTGAGCTTCGCTCGCAGTGGCCGAGCTCTCTCGACGAGGTGGGGAGGCTTTCCGGAGGAGCTCGGCGCTCTCTCCCGGATAAGAGAGAACCTCAGGCAGCCATGCCTCCTCCTCAGCAGGCCCCAAGCGCTCCGGGACTAAGAGCAGAGGAAGGGCTGATGGGGCGCTTGGGGCGGCCTCGTAGAGAACAGATTGGCGGCCTTCGAGGCAAAAATCTTTCCCGGAGAGGGCAACCCGGCCTCCGCGGAGTGCGGCCCCCAGAAACCTTCCGCAGTGTAGTGCACCCGGCAGTCGCTGCGCAATTAAATCCGCAGCCGGTGCAGGAGGCACCGTCGCACTCCTGGAAGTCAAGAAAGAAGGGGAAGAAGCCCTCCCACCCTCCCGGTGGCCGGGGATTGCCTCCAGTGGCGACTACGACGGCAGCCACTATTGACGGGAAGTGCCCGCAAGCACGTCATGGGCACAGGTAGCCAAAAGGCAAAAAAGCCCAGGCCCAGCAGCGAAGTGGCGCCTGGCTGCACCAAGAGGTGAAAACAAAGGGTCCAAGGCAAACGCATCCCGTCCTCGGCTGCCGTGACGGTTACGCTATGAAACTGGCTCCTCCATTGATATGCGAAAGTAATGGGAGGTGGCCAGAGTCGAAGATCAGGCTAGCCGGATATGGCATGTGAAACTGTTCATAAAAACGGGCTGTGACCGGTGGTCTTCTGTTGGAGATCAGCGGTCCGGGGAGTGCAACTCGAAGGCGGACGGTCTCATGGCAAAATGCGTGAGTCCTTTCGAGAGATGGATGTCCGAACAGCCGCCGGTTAAGTCGGACGACATTCGTGAAGGACCTCGACGACCTGCAGCCGAGCGGAGTCGCGGCGGCGGCTAAGGCTGGAGGATGTTCGGTGGACGACGTTAAGGTTGGAAGGGTCCACCGAACACACCCATGCGTTTGGGCACGTGGGTACGGTGCCCGCAGCAGCAGTGCACAAGTTGGTGACCGCCGGACGCATGCGTGGGCTGGGGATCTGCTCGGTAGGGCTGTTGGACAGGCCCATGCACTGCTTCCCGGTGCCTGGAAAGGGACACGTGGGCGGTAGGTGCTAACCAGGTGAACCGGAGCGCGCTGCTACGCTTGTGCGGAGACAGGAGCACAGGGCTAAGGAGTGCAGAAACAACTGCACTCAAATGTCCACTGTGTGCTCGGACCTGGGGCTGCCCTCAGCATCGTCTGGGTAAGAGATTGCGCCCCACCACAGAAAGAGAGGCTGGGAAGGACAGGGAGGTCTGCCTCCACAAGCAATGGCAGTCGGCGGCAGCCGCAACCCCGAGCACCTGGCTCGGGCGTGGAAGTGGCTTAGGTTTGTTCACACCTCAAGGTCCTCCAGGTAACCTAAACCACTGCCGCAATGCTCAGCATTTGTTTATGCAGACCATTGCGGAGTGGAGTTGCTCTGGCAGTAGTGGCGGAGCCTGCGTGCCGGATACCCTCGCTGGTTCGGTGATGAGCTGGAGTTCATGGCGATCTACTACAGGTGGAGAGGGTGTCCCACCTGTTCCCTATTAGGAAGGGTCAACGGAACTCGTTGCAGTGCAATGGGGCACCCTGGCCATGAGATTGGCTGCTACGTCTCTCCGCGAAGTTATATGACACGAGCTGTACCTGGACGGAATTGGCACTCTGCGTTCACAGGTGCTCCCTCGTCCGTCGACCTGGGAGACTTCAGCGCCCACTCCAGGGCGTGGGGAATCCAACGCGACAGTCGAAGAAGACTGGTGATGGAATGGGCGGCTGGATTGGACCTCGAACTGGCGTCGGGGTCCGTAACACACGATGCGTGCGGTGGCAGGGGAGTCGGTCGTGGATCTTGCATGGAACGTGCACTGTTGTCCGGGCTGGCAGGTTGCAGAGGAGGTGAGTCCACGTTATCCGACCACCGCCATATTTTGTCGATCTTGCAATCCGCCGCCCCGACGCTGACACCAGCCGCGAAGAACAGTCACGCGACGTTGGTGTCTCAAGCGGCTGGAGCCGAGATTTGCTCGGGGCCGCCGCCAACGTCGCGATATGGCTCGAAAGCGCCGAAGAGGTTCCGTCCGATCCGGAAGTGGAAGCGAACTGGTTCCGGGACACGATGACGCGTATTTGTGACGCGTCGATGCCCCGGACCGGTCGCCCCAGCGCAGGGCGGTGTACTGGTGGTCGGCAGAGATCGCGGGCGCAGGCGATCTGCTTGCGAACCGCCGCCAGTACACCAGGCGAAGGAGGCGAAGGCGAGCTCCGAGGTGAGGAGATAGCCAGACTCTACGAGGTGTATCGAGCGGCCACGAAGAGGGCGGGCGCAGGCGAGCGTCTGCAACGCCAGGTCTCGGTCTGGAGAGAGCTCCTGGAGGACTCGGCGAGGATCATGGGGGCGTCCGTACAGGATGGTGCTAGAGAGCTCCCGTCCTTGGACGCCCCGGTGGAAACTCGATCGGCCCTCTTGGGAAGAGTGATTAGCTCGCTCTTTCCGGAGGGTCGGGTGAAGTCCCTCGGTCCTGCCCCCAGGCTGTGTGCATTGGTGTGACGAATGGGGTGACCGCACAGGAGGACCGGTGCCGCTTGAGAGAGGCAAGAACACCGCGCCAGGACCCGAGCGAATTCCCGGCGGAGTCTGGAGGTGATGAAGTCGTACCCTCGGGAACAGGCTGAGGCAGCTGTTTACCAGCTGCCTCACGTAACTCCTCGTTCCCCTGGGGCCTGGAAGGGAGGCCGGTGGTCCTCTTGAAGAGGCAGACAGAGTCGCAGATTCTCCCTCACGCGTACCGTCCCATATGCCTGTTGGACAGGAGCTGGCAAGGTGCTGAGTGCTGCCGCCCGTCTCCAACGGGCATCTGCTGTCTGTCGTCGATCTCGCCGAAAACCAGTTCGGTTTCCGACGGAGCGTTCCACCATCGACGCGCGGTTCTGCGCGTCGCTCCCCTGTCGAACAGGCTGTGTCCAGGGCGGCGTGGCGTTGGCGGTGCGGTGATATCGTCAGCGCCTTCAACTCTGCCCTGGGACGCGATAAGGGGGACATGCACCATGGTGCCCCCTACCTGCACGGCGTGATCACTTGGACTACTTGCGGCAGGGGGTACATCTTGGCCTGGACCGAAGGCGCGAGGATTCCGGAGGAGATCGGTGTGGGGTTCCACGGGGGTCGGTTTGGGCCCGTTACTGTGGAATCTCGCCTACGACTCTGTTCTGCAGGTCAACCCCGCTGGCGTTAATGTCATCTGTTACGCTGACGACGCGTTGGTGGTCGCAGCGGACTCTTCGAGGACCAGGGGCTCGCCGAGCTTGGGGCGAAATCGTCGTCATAAAGTCCCACGAGTTGGGACTGGGGAGTAGCGCCTCACAAGACCGAGGCGCTATGGTTCACACAAGCTGCCGCGCGGCGAGGAACCGCCGACTCGTGCGTCCGGTAGGTGAGTCTGGGGAGTCAGAGTGGGGCGGTACATGAAGTACCTGAGCCTCACTCTGGACAGTCACTGAGACTTCGAAGAGCATTTCGAGCGCCTGGTCCCCGGATCAGGAAGGTAGCGGTGCTATGCACGAACTGCTGCCCAATCTCGGGGACCAGTGAGAAGTCCGCCGCCTCTACGCTGGGGTCGTACGATCCCTCTGCATGGCCTTGCGGGGCGCTGCATCAGGCGAAAGAGGCTGGCCATCCGGCTGTAGGACGAAAATGTACGGCATCCAGCGTAGGATATTTCATACGGGTCATTACGAGGATACCGGACGGTATTATCGTTTGAGGCGGCGGCTGTGGCCTGGCTCTTTCCACCTCTGGATATACTATGGCGGAACATGGACGCGAGGTGTATCACCGAATTCGTCCTACGCCAGAGCAGTGAAGGCGAAACCAGAAGAGGCGCTCGAGGCGAGTAAGCAGCAGAACGACGTATCACGCATTCGCGACGTGGCGCGCAAGGCTCCCGCGAGGAGCACTATGCGCCGCAAACGCGTCGTCGGGCATTCCGCCGGTCTTCGAAACCTGGATGCGGCGACGAAGAGAACTCACCACAGACTTTACGCAGGTGATCACCGGGCACGGTTGCTGGTGATGGCGGATCAGTCGCGGGCGACGGCAGATTGCTTCCACTGTGGCGGCAACGACAAGACTCACATCGCGCGTACGGTGCGGGTCTTGGTCGGTCACATCAGGACGGAACCTGTCCCTGCCAGCGATCGTGTCTGACGTGCTGCGCGGGAACCGGCGTGGAGGGCCGTAGCCTCCTTCTGCAGGGCCGTAATGGTCCGAAAGGAGGGCTGCCGAGCGGGATAGAGGACCGATCTGCTCGAAGACGGGGCCGACGCGGCACTCGCGCCTCGTCACAGCCCTCCGGTGATCCTACAAACGGGGCCCTACGGGTCGCTGACGATCGGAGTGGAATCCCGACCGTCCAATATGCTGACCCGAGGACGACGGCGACGTGGTACCGTGTCGTCGTGAAGTAGTTCCGCGAGGGTTCTGGGGTGCAGTGCTTTCTCGCGCCCCGGGACGGGGCTATCCCAGCGAAGCGCAGGGGGTTACGGTTGCGTTCATACGGAGATCCGCGACCCCTCTCGCGAGCGTTGAGTGGCGACCACCATGGGGTTTTAGTCGGTGCGAGTCCGACATAGCCATCACTTGCCCCCGCAGAGATGGGTATCTTAAGGCATTTCCCCATGTAAAAAAAGGTTAGGTTAGGGGTTACTTCCGCGTCGAAAACCTCCTCGGGGGTGCCTGGTCGTTGAATTTCCCTTTGATACTGTGTATCCGGGGAAGAGCAACGCCAGGTTAGAAACACCCTGGGCACTGGTGATGACGTTGTTGCCAGTGGCGAATGTTCACCGATGACGGAGGATAGCGCTCTGCGTGTCCTGATAAGCGGAGGGCACAGCGGGTGGCACAGGGGATGCATTTCCTCTTGATTTCCGTATCTGGAGGAAAGGCAACCGACGATGGTGCGCATTGGGCACTGGTGACGTACGTCGTTCTCAGTGTCAATGCGCGGGGAAAGGTGCATTTCTCCTTGATCCAAGTATCCGGGGAAAGGCAACGTGATAGTGGGTATTAGGAACTGGTGACGATATATCGTTTCAGTGCCTAATGCTCACCGTGGAGAGGACAGGCTCGGTGTGCACTCACACTGCCTCCGGGCACAACCGTCCAAAACTGGGGACCCCGTCAGCTCCACCAGCGCCGTAACCCGCTGTACTCTCTTCAAGACCCCAGCGCTGACGATCATGGGGTACGTTGAGGTCTGCAGTGGAGCCGGAGGCTTGCCTTAGTGGCGGCCCGCGAAGGTCCTCTAAAAACCAGACGGCGAAGTCTTAAACCTGGGTACCAGGCGACCCCACGGTGCCGACGCTATCCGGAATGAAGCGTCACCCGAAGAGGATCGACCGTTTATATCGACAGCATCGTGGGAATCAAAATGGAAAAACTTAATTAGCATGCGCAACGGACTGAAACTGAACGAGACAGCGATGACGACGGTGACTCTATGCCTGAGCGTAGGAGTCGTTTGAAGACAGTAGACAGAAGTGGCGGGGAGAAACGTCCTTCTGTGGACGCACATCATATGGCTCTGGTCTTACGGGCCATGACGGTGGAAACAGCCTGGGTACGCTTGGCAGCAAGAACATCTGCCAAAAAGAGAGGCCGAGGCGACCCCAACAACAGAGTACGTAGGCCTTGCCCAGGCAAAAATGGCGTTGGTGTCCTTTTCGAGAAGCGGAACGGGGTGGAAGCGGAGGCGAAGAGATTGTTGCGGCAACTCGACAGCTCCGCGCCAACAGTCAACCCTGTCTGGAGTCGTCATCCAACATTAGCGACTTCGAGCGCAACAGCGGACCTGAAGAGGATCGGAGACAGCGTCGGCGTCATCCAACAGTTTACCACTAAGTCCAAAGGCAAAGACGCTTTGTTCGTGCGCTTAAGGAGGCAGCGGAGACGTGACAGAGGTTACTCGGACTCTGCAGGAACGCTGTACCTCTGACAAACGCGGAACCTGCGGGCTGCAAACCTCGCCTCTAGACGAAGTGTCGCAGCTGCGGAAGGAGGTACGCGGATGCAGGTAAACCGGCCGAGCCAACAAGCTGGGGGAGCTGGTAAGAGACTCGTGCGTTCGATCATTGACCAGGTGGGGTCAATGATAAGCATGGTCGCACCACTAGAGGACCGCCTGTTGCCGGGAAAAGCGCCTCCGCCACCATTGGCGGCAGATAGAAGACACAAGCGGAACCCGGTCCTTTGTCGGTCCCTCGCCTTCCCAGGCACCGGCAGCTGCAGACTGCCAGTCAAGGCGCTGGCAGTAAGCGCCGCGCCGGCTGCCGCTGGGGTTCCGTGGCCCCGAAGCGCCCCAAAGGAAAGCAGAGGCAAGACCGCTAAAGAGATGGCCAACCGAGAGCTGATCCCGACCACCGGCGCCGCAGTCAATGGAGCAACCATGGACTACGGTGGTGAAGAAAGGGATAAAAAGGAACTGGGAGGCGGTGGTAAAAGGTCACGCAAAACCCGCAAAGAGAGAGCAGTCACGATCGCCACTCCGCGATCGTCCGCCGTCAGTGGTGACCCTGGGCGGAAGGCAGTGGCAGCAGGCGTCACCTATACCGACGTTATTACCGAAGGCAAAGGCGAAGGTCAGCCTCTCCCTCGGTATAGCAGATAGGATTCCGCGTCTGCGCAGCAGGGAGCTCGAATGTTTTGAAATCCCCGGCGCAGACGAAACAAGGCGGAGACGCCCTCGCTAAAAAATTAAGCGGGTGCTGCGGCAGCGAACGAGAGTGCGGGTATCCAGACCGGCGAAGACGGGCGGAGGTGACCGGTCTGGACGACTCTGCTGGCGGAGGACGTGGTGGCAACCCGTGACGAGCTGGTGGCTGCGCTGAAGGCCGTTAAGTGCAGCGACATTCTGCGATACCCTGCAGGACTCTAAGGAATGGCCTGGGGTCCAAGTGCCTGTGGCTGCCGCCAAAAGGTGGCCACCGGCGAGCAGCTCATGGTCTCGATGGTGGCAGCAGCCGTGGTCAAATGGTGGAGCCCTCACCTGTGAGGTGTTCCGCTGCTTAGAAGCTGGTTATGTGAGGGCTCAGTGCGTCGCCACCAGTCGATCGTGGGGGCTGTGCTTCCGCTGTGATGTGAATCACAGCCACAAAGGCGGCGGTGCTCCGCCAGCCCGCGTTGCGCTGTGTGTGTCGCAGCCAATAAGCCGGCGGACCACAAGATGGGGCAAGGCCTGCAAAGGCCGCGCCAAAGTGGGAAAATTTGGTCGCCGCTGCCGCAGGCACCCGGCCAGTCAGCCGCAAAGGGACGGTTGAAGCGATGGAGGAGGAACCGTCACGTGATTACGGAACTGATGCAGCCGCCGCCGGGGGAAAAGCGTGGCGCAAACGCCACTACGAATTCGACTCGAAGCTATGGGCCAGGGAGGTCCGTAGTTCCAACATGAGTCAGTGAGGTGAGAGCGCGCCCGGTGTTCCGCGTTCTCATAAAATGAGTTAAAATGGCCGGGGCCTGCGTTTAGCAAACCGCCACAGCTGTGCACGCGGAAAGATGCCCGCGCCCCTTGTACACAGCACTAAATTGAGCAGATGGAACACCGTGGGGTTTTAGTCGGTGAGTCCGACATATTACGCTCTCTCTCGTCCCGCAGGGCAGGCGTACGTATTCCCACGAAAAAAAAGGTTAGGTTAGGTTAGGTTAGGTTAGGTTACGGTTAGGTTACGGTTGGAACTTAGGTTAGGTTGGGGTGCCACGTCAGAAAACCTCCTCGAGTGCCTGTCGTTGAATTTCCCTTTGATACTGTATCGGGGAAAACAGCGCCAGGACAATTACACCCTGGAGCACTGGTGATGATACACGTTGTTGCCGGTGGCGAATGTTCTGACAGGGGGATAGCTGCTCTGCGTGTCCCTCCTGATAAGCGGAGGCACAGCGGAGTGGCGAAGTACATTTCCTCTTGGTTCCGCTGGGAAGCAACCGAACGATAGTGCGCATTGGGCGAGGAAGGTGACGATACGTCGTTCTCAGTGCCCAATGCGAGAATTACGACTTCTCGCTGATCAAGTATCCGGGGAAAGGCAGCGAAATGGTATTTGGGCTGGTGGTAAGTGGGCGGCGTGCTAATGCCTCACAGTCGAGGACAGTCGGTGTGCGCTTTACTGCCGCCGGGCACTCAACCGTCGGGCATTGCCGGGAGGTTGCATTTCTCCTTGATTTCTGTATCCGGGAAAGGCAGCAAATGATAGTAGGTAGGAACCGGCGTCATATGGTGCTGGTACTGTGCTCCGTGAGGGACAGGCTCGGTGTGCGTTTTACTTTCCACCGGGCACTCAGCAAATCGGCTTGTGGGAGGTTGCATTTCTCCTTGATTTCTGAATCCGGGGAAAGGCAACAAATGATAATTAATTATTGGGAACTGGCGACGATATATCGTTTCGTCACCTACATGCTCTCGTGAGAGGGACAAGGCTCCGGTGTGCGTTTACTGCCGCCGGGCATCAACCGTGGGAGGTTACTTTCTCCTTGATCAAAGTATCCGGCAACAAAATGAAAGTGCTCATTGGGAACTGGTGACGTGGTCATTATCAGTGCTTAATGTGCGAAGGTGGTGGTTGCATTTCGCGGTTTCTGTATCCGGGAAAGGCGAAACAAAAAGAAAGGTAATGCATTGGGAACGCTGGTAGCGATACGTCGCTCTCAGTGCCAATGCGCGGAGTGAAATTGCATTTCTCCTTGATCAAAGTATCCGGGGAAAGGCAACAAAATGAAAGTGCGCGCATTGGGAACTGGTGGCGATACGTCGTTGTCGGTGCCTAATGCGCCCGAATTAAATTGCATTTCTCTTTGATCAAAGTATCGGGGAAGGCAACAAATGATGAATGGTGTGGGAACTGGTGACGATATATCGTTTCCCAGTGCTAATGCTCATAGTGGAGGACGAGCTCGGTGTGCACTCTACGCGGGCGAACATCCCAAACTGAGTTACATCGGCAGCGCGCGTATTGCTGTACTCTCTTCAAGGACCCAGCGTTGACGATTATGGGTACGTCGAAGGGTCTGGCAGGCGGGGCTTTTAACGGTGACCGGCCCGCAGGAAAGGATCACTCTATAAAAACCAGACGGCAAAGTCTTAAAACCTGTAGGTACCAGGCGACCCCCACAGTATGTATGTCTCTGGAATAGGCGTCACCGGAGGCCGACGTTTCATTTGGTCTGCTCGGTGAGGGAATTAATATATGGATAATTCAAAACCAAGAGAGGGGGAGCTTAGCGAGGCAGCGCTGAGTCTGTAATAGCGGTAGAAGATTCGCGTCGGGGACGGAAGCTAGAACAGTGAGCAGCATCTGCAGGACCAAGTAGTCCCGGCTTTTAGGGTTGGCGGACTGCTGCGCGCTAGTACGCCTGTAGGTTGCAGGCGCACGAGAGTGACGGCGGAAGAGATCGGATGCCTCCCGCCAGATCCCGCAACATCGGAGGTGTCCCGCGGACAAAGTAGGAAGAGGAGAGCCAGAGCCTGCAACTGTCATGGCCGACAAATTCCAGAGCAGTCCTGGTCTCAGGCGCGTGGTGGACGTGGTCGCTGACGAGGAGGATGGCATCTGGGATCCGACGGTGGCCCAGGCTTGACGAGGGGCTAAGGCTGGTGCTCAAACCCGCGGATCTCTGGAGCGGGAGGTGATGAGTCTACCACGGACCTGGACGCGCTATCCGATGCGTCCTTGATGGCAGTGGACAAGGTTGCCGACAAAATCGGGCAACTCAGGAGCTCGATGGCTGTGCGGAAGCCGATTTGTGGAAGCGGCACGTCGGAACTGGCACGGAGGGTGGCCCAACCCCCAACGTCGAGAGAATCGAGCGGAGGAGAACTGTGAGCTTCGCTCGCAGCCGAGCTCTCGACGAAGTGGGGAGGCTTTCCGGGAGGGAATGGCGCACGCTCTCCGGATGAGAGGGAACCTCAGGCAGCCATGCCTCTCCTCACCGGCGAATTTCAGCTCGAGGGTAGCTGCGCAGACGGGCTTACATGGGCGCGGGCGCTAATGAAAGTAAGATTGTGGCGGCCTTCCCGAAGGCAAAGATCTTTCCGGAGAGGAACAGCTAACCTCCCTTAGAGGTGGGCCGGAAACCTCCCGCGAAGTGTGGTGCAATCGCTGCCACTAATCACCCAGCCGGGTGCAGGAGGCACCGTCACTCCTGGAGATGCGGCGAGAGGGAAAGAGCCTCCCCACTCCGGCTGGCTGAGGTTGCCTCGGTGGCGACTCCGACGAGCGCAAGCGCTGTGGTGAGCAGAAGTGCCGCGAGCGTAAGCGGGGCTGATGCGCCGAAAGGCAAAAAGCCAAGGCCAGCAGCCAGCAGCGCCTGTTGCCGCCGGGGGCAAGCTGAGGCTGGGCCCCGAGCGCGTTATCCTCGGCGCGTGACGTTTTTCGCGCGACTGACTCTCCATTAATGCGAAAGTAATGGGTGGCCGAGTGTCGAAGATCAGAGCTGGCGGTTATCGGCATCGGGGGCAGCTATTCTGCTTGAAACAGGCTGTGACTGGTGGTGGCTTCTGGTGGAGATCAGCGGTCCCGGGAGGAGATGCAGTTCGAGGGCGGACGGTCTCGCGGCCAGCTAAGTGGTCCTTGCTGCGAGATGGATCATTGAATTAGCCGCCGTTCCAGTCGGACGACGTTCGTGATTTCAGGCGATGCCATCGGCAGGCAGAGTGCTTGGCGGCGGTGGCTAGCTGGGAGGGTGTTCGGTGGAGGACTGACCGTTAGGAGTCGGAGAGGTCCACCGAACACCCATGCGATTGAGCACACGATGCTGGGGTTGCGGGGTACCCCGCAGCTTGGCAATGCACAGCTTCAGTGACCGCCGGACATGCATGCGTGAGGCTGTGGGGATCTGCTCAGGTAAGAGCTGTTGGAACCCAGAGCCCACGCTTTGGCTGCGGTGCCTGGAAAAAGGACACGTGGGCAGTAGGTGTCCCTGTAAGATCGTCCAGACACGCTGCTACGCTTGTGGAGACCGAGCACCCGGGGGCTGGGAGTTACAGAGCAACTCCCCGCGCTCCGGTATCGCACTAGCCAGCCGGTGGACCTGGGAGCCCGCCTCAGCCATCAAGTGCGGTGAGGGTGCCTGCAGGAGGCGGGAAGGACAGGAAGTCCTCCCTGCCTCCACCGGCGTAGCAGTCCCGGTGGCAGCCCGCAGCCCCGAGCACTAGCTCTAACGGGCATGGCTTTCCCGCACCGAGATTCTCCCGGAGGCCCGGCCCCTGGCCGCTGCAATGCCAGCATTTGTTTATGCAGACCATTGCCGGAGTGGGGGTTGCTCCTGGCAGTGGTGGCGGAGCCCTAGCCGCACACCTTGAGACCACCCTCACTTTGGTTCAGTGAGTGACTGGTTCATGGCGATCACGGGGGGCAGAGGTGTGCCCTGGGAAGAAGTCCAGAGCTTCGTTGCAGTGCTGTGCTGGGGCCTGGCGCGGTGGCTCCCGCTGCATCTACTAAGAGGATGGCACTCGCCAGCTGTACTGGGCGAGGTGGCCTTCAAGTGGGGTGCCTCATCAGCACCTGGTCTCCTGGGAGACTTCAGCACTTTACTCCAGAATGATCCCAGCACTTGATGATCCAAGGAGAGACAGTGATGGAATGGGCGGCTGGATTGGACCTCGGTGGCAGAATCAGGGATACGTAAACACAATGGTAGGTGAGAGTCAGTGGTGGATCTTACATGGGCGACTCCAACAGTCACCCATCATTATGGGGCTGGTAGGGTTGCAGAGAGAGGTGGTCACGTTATCCGACCACCGCCATGTTGTCGATCTTACAAATCCCACTTGCTTTGACATTTTAACCATGAGAGCAGTCACCACACACGACGTTGGTGTCTCAAGCAGCTAGTAGGAGATTTGCTCGGGCCACCACCAAATCATGACCAGCACTGAGAAAAGTTGGTCGTCCGGTGATGGGCAGGTTCGGGTTGATGACGCTGTGACGCAATCGTGCACCCCAGGACTGAGTGCCCCAAGCAAGAACAGTGTACTGGTGGTCAGCTTGAGATCACTTGGAGCTGCGGGCAGTCTGCTTGCGGAGCCACCGCCAGTACACCAGAGCCAGGAGGCGAAGGCAGCTCCCGAGTGAGAGATAGCCAGACTCTGAGGTGTATCGAGCACGAGGCGTGCAGGCAGTCTCGCACTCCAGTGCCATTCTGGGAGAGCTCCCTGGAGGGACTCGACCTTGAGAGGGATCCGTGGGGCGTCAGCAGGATGGTGCCGATCCCATTTCGGGAAAGTGAGTGCTTTCGCTCACCCAGGTCAGTCCAGGAGTCAGTCTACCCCAATGCTGTGTGTTGGTGTGGCCCCGGGGTGACCGCACGGAGCTGGACCGAGCCGTGTGCCGCTTGAGCGAGCCACCGGGACCCGATTCCAGCCGGGTCTGGGTGTTTGAGTCTGGCTACCTCGGGGAACAGGCTGAGGCGGCTGTTGCCGGCTGCCTCGCCAGCTCCTCGTTCCCTAGGGCTGGAAGGAAGCCCGACTGGTCCTCTTGAAGAGCAGACAGAGTCGCAGATTCTCCCTCTGCGTACACCGTCCCGCCTCGCCCCTGTTGGACGAGGCTGGCAAGTTATTCAGAGAGGAGTGCTTGCCGCCCGGCAGGCATCTGTCTGTGTCGGTCCCGATCTCGCCGAAAACCGGTTTGGGTTTCCGGCAGGAGCGTTCCACCATCGACGCGGTGATGCGCGTCCCGCTCCCTGTTCGCGGAGCAGGCTGTGTCCCGGGGCGGCGTGGCGTTGGCGATAAATATTTGATATCGTCAGCGCCTTTGTTCCCCTGCCCTGGGACGCGATAAGAGACAGCACGCGGTGCCCCTGCAGCGTGATCGCGGACTACTTGCGCGGCAGGTACATCTTGTGCGGACCGAAGCGGTACGAGGATCCCGGAGGGAGATCAGTGGCCAGGAGTTCACGAGTTGGGTTTGGGCTGTGCGGGTCTCGCCTACGACTCTGTTCTGCGAGTCAGGCTCCCCGCTGGCGTTAATGTCGTCGTGCGGCGACACGTTGAGTGATGTAGTGGGGACTCAGCTTCAGAGGAACCTGGAGCTCGCTTCAGCGGCTTTGGGGCGGAAATCGTGGTAGCCGAAGTCACGAAGTTCGGGGCTGGGGTGGCGCCTCACACAAGACCGAGAGACGCTGCCGGTTTACAAACTGCCGCGGAGCAGGAGAACCACCGACTCGTGCGTCAGGCCGAGGTGAGTCAGAAGTCAGAGTGGGGCGTGCGTGACGCTGGGGCGCCGCTCGGACTGATGCTGGGGCTGAAAGAGACATTTCGAGCGCCATGGTCCCCCGGATCAGGTAGCGGGTGCTATGCGAACTGCGCAATCTCGAGGACCGAGGAGGAAGTTCGCCGCCTCTATGCCGGGTCATGCGGTCATGGCCTGCCCAGGAGGCGCCGTCACCAGGCGAAAGAGGGCGGCTACAGCCATCGACGCCGGGACTGGATCTACGGCGTCCATCGCCCAGTTAGTGCGGACGCAGCGGCATTCGCGGATGTTTGAGGCGGCGGTCGCGCTCTTTCACCTCTTGATGCTGGCGGACATGGACGCGAGACATCCGCAGGTGAATCCTGGCGAGGCGGTGGCGGCGTGGCCAGAAGAGGGCGCCGAGGGCGGTAAAACGCGGCAGAACGACGTAAAGGCTGCGACGTGGCGCGCGAACAAGGGCGCTGCGCGCAAACGTCGTCAGAACGTTCCTGCCGGTCTTCGAGCCTGGATGCAGCGACGGAGGAAGACTCACCTACAGACTTACGCAGGTGATCACCGGGCACGGTTGGCGGTGATTACCTGTGGAATCAACCGCAGGCGACGGCAGATTACTTCCACTGTAGCGGCGGCGACCAAGACTCCATCTTACACGCTCGCCGCTTGCCCGGCATGGGAAGCCGAGCGGCGGGTCTTAGTCGGTCACATCGGACGGAACCTGTCCTGCCAGCAGTCGTATCTCGGCGATGCTGCGCGGGGAGATCGGCGTGGAGGGCCGCGCTCCTTCTGCGAGACCGTAATGGCGAAAGGAGGCTGCCGAGCAGGATAGAGGATGATCCTGCTGAGGCAGGGGCCGACGCGGCGCGCGCCTCGTCACGGCCCTCCCGATCCCCTACCGTAAACGGGGCCTACAGATTTGAGCGATCGGAGTGGGGCTCGACCGTCAGTAGGGCGGCCCGAGGAGGACGACGGCACGACGTGGTACCGATATCGTCGTCGTGATAGTTCCACCCGAGGGGTTCTGGGGTGATCTTCTCGCACGCCCGGGATGAAATCCCAGCGAAGCGCAGGGGTTGCAGTTTGCGTTCCTTACGGAGATCCCGCGACCCCTCGCAGGCGTTGGCGACCACCGTGGGGTTTTAGTCGGTGCGAGTCCGACATAACCCTTGCCCTTTGCAGGGCGGGGCAAACAAATTCCCCACGCTAAAAAAAAAAAAAAGGTTGCAAGGTTAGGTTGGGTTACGTGGAGTTGCCAGACCTTCTATCGGTACGTCCCCAGGTGGCGGATAGGGGATCGCTGCCCAGATATGGAGCGGTACCGGGAAACCGGCGCGCGGACCAAACAGCGTTTGAAGGGCGTACCCTCAGTCCCTCACGGGACCGAGAAACGGCAAGGGCTGTAATTGCCCGACGAGGCGAAGACCTCTTTGAAGCCTGAGGTTGCGCCAGTACCCTTCACTCTTGGCGGGGACAGGAGGCAACGCATTGATGCGGTGCCAGGCGCGCTTCGGCGAAAGCCGACACCCGGACAACCACACAAACCCAGTAGGGGCCAGGGGCTCTATGGACGTACGCTTGTGGAGCCGCGAGGAAAAACCTCTCTAAAAATAACCCCCAATCCCAAGGTCTCGAATTGCCGATGGGATGAATGACCTGAGGGAGGTCAGGTGGTTGTACAGGGGACAGGGACCATACCTTAAAAGGAAAAACATGAAAGCGGTAGGTAGCAAAAATCCACTCAGGGTGGTACCGGCGATGCCGGAGAGTCCACCGGGCCTAACCGGGCAGCTATCGTATCCTGAGGGGCAACCAGCTGCTGCGCGGTGATGCAACTGCCGCCGGTCCCACAACATCCAGGGACCAAAACGAGGGAGAAACCGTCCGGGGGACCAGTGGTCCAGCGCACGTGATAGGCGTGGACGATTTTGCGCCCAGTACATAGCGAGCCCAGGTGGTGAGAGCGACGGAGTAATTCGGATGCGTCGCTTACATCGTATCCGACTTGTCCACAAGGATGACGCGGAAGAGGCGGACTAAGGCACCGAACGTTGCGGCTGCTAAATTCCAGGCAGTTCCAGCCGCAGCCTCGGATATTTAGAGTCTTGTTGGTGATGTGGGAATTTGGGACCTGACTGGCGTAACTCGGTGAAGGCTTGCCTCCCAAAATCCGAAAGAGTTGGAACCCGGGACCATGGAGGCAGAATCGGTGCGGACCTACCGGTGCTTGCATCCGGTCGTCCCTTACTGGCAGTGGACAAGGTTGCCAGTAAGTCCGGCAACCCTCAGGCACTTTTTGTCCACAGCCTGGGGTGGCACAACCAGAATGGTAGAGCAGCTACCACAGAACTGGCACGGAGGGTTTCTCAGCCCCAACGTCGAACAGGCGCAGAACTGGAGCTTGCTCCTGGTCAACCGGCTCTCGATCAAAGGTGGGGACATCGGAAGGAGCTCAGTGCTCTCCAGGCTGAGAGGGAGAGCCTCAGGCAGCCACGCCTCCTTCTGGCGGGCTCCTGGTGCTCCGGGGGTCCGGGAGCACAGAGGAAGGGAGACTCATGGAGCCGCTTGGGAGCTCTTGTGGGAGGCAGGCTGGTTGCAGGCCGAAAAATCAGCGGAGGGAGAACTCAGCCTTGTGCAGGTCAGCCAGAGCTGCCTTCCTGAGAGTGACCATCCGCTGTCACAGGCAGTGCAGCCGTCACCGCCCACTCGCGGAAGACAAAAAGACCAGAAGCCATCCCACCGCCAGTGGCGCTGCCTCCGGTGGCTGCGCCGATACCTGTGTCAGGTAGGGCTGCCCGCGAGCACATGGGCACAGGTGGCTAAAAACCGAGGAAGGCCAAGGCCCAACAAGCGGCTCCCCGTTGCAGTGACCTCCCTAAGCCCACCTAAGAGTGCAAACAGAAGGGGAAGGTCACGCACTCCATCCACCACTGCCGTAACGGTTGCCTTGCCGACTAGCACCTCCATCTCCCTATGCCAAAATGGGTGGCCAGAGTCAAGATTCGCCTGGCTGACCTGGGCATTGAAACGGTCCGGCCAGAAACGGGCAGTCCACTGGAGGTCTCCTATTAGAATATCTGGTCCCGAATGCAGCAAAGCAGACCGGTTGGCAAAATTGCGGGAGGTCCTCTCAGACCTAAACCTAGTTATTGGTCGCCCGATCAAATCGGGCGACGTTCGGCTGAGACCTCGACGATGCCGTCAGTCCGAGTAGAGTGGCAGCGGCGGTGGCTGAGGCAGGAGGAGGTGTTCAGTGGACAATGTGAGAGGTTGGGGAGGGTCACGGACACCACACACGTATGAGCACGTGCTGGGTGCAGTGCCCTTGTAAACTGGTAGCCGCTGGGCCTCATGTGCGTGGGCTGGGGATCTGTTAGGGTGCAGCTATTGGATCCCAGGCCCATGCATTGCTTCAGTGTGCCTGAAAGGGGCACGTTGTGGAGTGCCCCAACCAGGTGAACCGGAGCGCGCTGCTACGCTTTGTGGAGAGACCGGGCACAGGGCCAAGAGTTGCAAAGCACCTGCACTCAAATGTCCATTGTGCTTGCTCCGGACCTGGGGCGTCACCTCTAACCACCATCGCCTTAATGGTAGGAGGTGCGCCTGCCGTCAAGAGCAGGAGGTCACCATCTCCTCCACTGCTCCACAAGCGGCAGCAGTCCCAGCGGCACCCGCTACAACCCCGAGCTCTACAGCTCAGCGGAGAATTAATTAAACCTCTTCTCACCTCAAGGTCCTCCAGAGCAACCTAAACCACTGCCGCAGTCTCCCAGCATTTTGTTTATGCAGACAGTTGCGGAGTGGGGGTTGCTCTGGCAGTAACCAGACCCTATGCCGTGCGCCCGGCACCACCCTCGCTGGTTCGGCGATGAGCTGGAGTTCCGTGGCGATCTGCTTTGGAGGTGAGGTGAAGTGTCCACCCTGCTCCCCTATTGAAGGGGTCAGGGCTTCGTTGCGGTGTGGGGCACCCTGGCCGCCGATCGGCTGCTACGTTTCTCCCGCAGGGTCCCTACGCCGACTACGAATGCCTGGACGAGGTGGCGCTTTGCGTTCGCAGGTGCCTCCCTCGTCGTCCGGTGTCTGGGAGACTTCAACGCCCATTCCAGGGGCGTGGGGAATCCCAGAACAGTCCGAGGAGAGACGGTGATGGAGTGGGCGGCTGGATTGGACGCCTCGATTGGCTAATCGGGGGTCCCATCATGTGCGATGCGGTGGCAGGGGAGTCGGTCGTGGACCTTACATGGGCGACTCCGCTGCAGCTGCACCTGTCGGGCTGGCGGGTTGCAGAGGAGGTGGTCACGCTATCCGACCACCGCCATATTAATGTTCGATCTTGCAATCCGCCGCCCCGACGCCAGATCCAGCCGGAGGCAGCCACACGCGACGCTGGTGTCTCAAGCGGCTAGACGGAGACTTGCTCGGGGCCGCCGCCAACGTCGCGATATGGCCAGAAAGCGCCGAAGAGTTCCGTCCGATCCGGATGTGGAAGCGAACTGGTTCCGGGGACACGATGACGCGTATTTGTGACGCGTCGATGCTTCCCGGACCGGTCGCCAGCGCAGGGCGGTGTGCTGGTGGTCGGCAGAGATCGCTGACTCCGGGCAATCTGCTTGCCGGAGCCGCCGCCAGTACGCAGAGCCCGAAGGGGAGACGAAGGCAATCCAGTGAGAAATGTGAGGTCTACGGGCGTATCAGGCAGCCCACGAGGCGTGCAGGTAGCCATCTGCAGCCTTTCCGGTCTCGGTCCCTGGGAACAGCTCCTGGAGGGACTCAGCGAGGATCCGTGGGGGCGTCCGTATCGGATATGGTGCTAAGGTAGAAACCCGTCCCTGGATGCCCCGGTGACGGAAACTCTCGATCGGCCTTTGGAAGGGTGATCAGTTCGCTCTTTCGGAGGGGCGGTCAGTCCCTCGATCCACCCGTCTGTGGGGTGGAGGAGACGAGATGGGGGTGACCGAGCAGGGTGGACCAGCCGTGAGCCGCTTGAAGGCAGGAACACCGCGCCAGGACCCGACGGAATTCGGTCGGGTCTGGGTGTTAATCTGGCTACCCTAGGAACAGGTTGAGGCAGCTGTTCTGAAACACCTCCGTAACTCCTCGTTCCTAGGGCCTGGAAAGAGCCCGACTGGTCCTCTTGAAGAGGCAGACAGAACCGATTCTCCCTCATATTGTTACCGTCCCATATGCCTGTGGACGAGGGCCGGCCAAGTTATTCGAGAGAATTCTTGCCGCCCGTCTCAACAGACATCTATCTTGTCGGTCCCAATCTCGCCGATAGCCTGTTCGGTTTCCGACAGGAGCGTTCCACCATCGACGCAGTTGCGCGTCCGCTCCCTGGAGCAGGCTGTGTCCCGGGGCGGCGTGGCGTTGGCGATAAGTCTGAGCATCGTCAGCGCCTTCAGCTCCTATACCCTGGGACGCACGATTAGAACTCGGTACACCATGGGTGAACTACCGCGATCGCGGACTACTTGCGCGACAGGTACGCTGTGCATGGACCGAGACGGTACGAGGATCGGAGGAAGCGGCGGTAAGAAGGGGTTCCACAGGGTCGGTGTTGGGCCGTTACTGGAATCGCCTACGATCTGTCCGCCTGTCCCGAAGCTCCCCGCTGGCGTTTTTGTCGTTTGCTACGCGGACGACACGTTGGTCAGTCACCAGCGGGGACTCCCGAGGACCAAAGACTCGCCGAGCTTGGGGCGGAAATCGTGTTGTCCGCCAAAGTCCACGGTTGGGGACTGGAGAACGCCTCACAAGACCGGGCGCTATGGTTCCCTAAACTGCCGCAGACGGGGAACCACCGACTCGTGCGTCCGGTAGGTGGGTCTGTGAAGTCAGAGTGGGGTACGCGGAGAGTACCTGTTCACTCTGGACAGTCACTAAGGGCTTCGAAGAGCACGCACTTCGAGCGCCTGGTCCTGGATCGAGGAAGGGTAGCGGGTGCTATGCAGACTGCTGCCAATCTCCGGGGAGGAGGATTCGCCGCCTCTATGCCGGGGTCGTACGATCCGTAGCTGCCGGGCGCGTATCTGGGCGAGGCTGGCCATCCGACGCTGTGGGACTAAGATCTACAGCGTCCAGCGTAAGATATTGCTGGAATCATACGAGGAATGCCGGACGGTATCGTTTGAGGCGGCGACAATCCTGGCTCGCTTTCCACCTCTGGATATACTGGCGGACATGGACGCGAGGTGTATCACCAGTTGCGTCACATAGAGCGGTGGTGGCGGCGAGCCAGAAGAGGCGCTCGAGGCGGTGAAACGGCAGAACGCGACGTATCGCGTTCACGACGTGGCGCACGGCTCGGTGAGGTGGTATGCGCGCAAACGCGTCGTCGAAACATTCCTGCCGGTCTTCGAAGCCTGGATGCAGCGCTGACGGAGGAAGACTCACCTACAGACTTGCAGGTGATCACCGGGCATGGATGCTTCGGTGATTACCGCAATATGGAAATCGACGAGCGACCGGCGAATTACTTCACTGTGGCGACAACGACCAAGACTCCGCATCGCACGCTCGCGGACGCGGCGTGGGAGGCGAGCGGCAGGTCTTGGTCGTACATCAGACAGAGTTTCTGTCCCCTGCCAGCAGTCGTGTCGGCGATGCTGCGCGGGAATCGCGTGGAAGGCCGTAGCCTCCTTCACGAGACAATAATGGTCCGAAAGGAGGCTGCCGAGCGGAAGAGGACCGATCCTGCTCGGAGACCAGGGCCGACGCGGCGCTCGCGCGCCTACATCCCGGTGATCCCCTACCAGCAGGGCCCTACGGGTCGCTGACGATGGTGAGGAGCCGATGATGTCCGTCAATGGCGACCCAGGAGACTGACGGCACGACGTGGTACCGTGTCGTCGTGATAGTTCCACCGGGTTCTGGGGATGCGATCTTCACGCATGCCCCAGGACGAACTATCCCAGCGAAGCGCAGGGGGTTACCCGGTTGCGCGTTCATACGGAATCCCGCGACCCCTCGCGGTATTGGTGGCATGCCGTAGAGGGTTTTAGTCCGTTGCGAGTCCGACGCATAACCCGCCTACTGCGCGAGGGTGGCCGTAGGCAAAGTTACGGCCGAAAAAGGATTTGGTTAAGGGTGCCACGTCAGAAAACCTCCTCGAGTGCCTGGTCGTTGGGTACGCACATTGGCGTCGGGGGAAGGCAACGCCGGGCTCGTCACCACCTGGTGATGATACGTTGTTGCTGGTGGCGATGATACCGACGGGGGATGGCTATGCCGTATTACCTCTGGAAGTAAGCCGGAGGCACAGCGGAGTGGCTGGGGGTTACATTTCCTCTTGATTTCCGTATGCGGAGGAAGGCGACCGACCGATAACGCATTGGGTACTGGTACTCCTTGATTAAAGTATCCGGGGAAAGGCAACAAATGATAGTGTTATTAGGAACGCTGGTGACGATATATCGTTTCCAGTGCCTAATGCTCATAGATGGAGGACGGAGAAACCGGTGCACTCTGCCGCCGGGCATCAACCGTCAAAACTGGGGAGTTACGTCGGCTCTGGCACATATAACCGCTGCCCTCTCTTCAAAGACCCCAGTGTTGACGATTATGGGTACGTCGAAGTGCACAGCGGAGCGGAGGGCTTACTTATGCCAGCCGGCCCGCGAGGAGTAAATCTCTATAAAAATCAGACGAGTCTTAAAACCTGTGGGTACCGGACGCCCCCACGGTATGTAGTCTGCCCTGGAAAGGGCAGCAGAGGTCGACCGTTTTTCGTCAAATTCGTAGGAACAAATATGAGTACAAAATCAAATCCAAAATATGTGGTAGATAGTGACGATGATACGAGGCGACTCTATGCTCAGCATGATCATTCGACGAAGAAGAAACAAAGGGAGAAACGTCCTTCTAAAGAGTTACCAATTATTGACAGCGGTCTGGTAACGGAGCCAAATTAGAGGAGGCCGGGCGCATCGCGCGCCCTTCACGGCCCTCCTGGTGATCCCCTACCGTAAACGGGGCCCTACGGTCGCTGACGATCGGAGCGGGGCCTGACCGTCCAGTATGAGCGACCCCGAGGAGGACGTGACGGCACGACGTGGTACCGTGTCGTCGATAGTTCCATGAGGGTTCTGGGGTGCGATCTTTCCGCACGCCCCCGGGACGGGCTATCCCAGAAGCGAAGCGCAGGGGGTTTGCGGTTGCGTTCCTTACGGAGATCCCGCGACTTCGCGAGCGTTGGTGGCGACCACCGTGGGTTTTAATGGTGCGAGTCCGACATAACCCGCCTCGGTTCAAGCGAGGGCGGGTATGCGCAGGCATTTCCCACGCCAAAAAAAAGGTTAGGTTAGGTTAGTCCCGTGGAGTTGCCAGACCTCTATCGGGCGCGTCCCCCAGGTGGCGGATAGATCGCTGCCCAGATATGGGCGGTACCGGGAAACCGGCGACCAAAACTGGCTGGGTTTGGGCGTACCCCTCAGTCCCTCACGGGACCGAGAAACGGCCATGGCCAGGCCCGACGAGGCGGGCCTCTTTGAGGCTGAGGTTGCTCCCAGTACCCTTCACCTTGTGAGGGGACAGGAGGTAAACGCGTGCGGTAAGCAGCGCTAGGGCGCACTTCGGCGAAAGCCGACACCGGACAACCCGCAAGCCCATAGTAGGGCCTGGGGCTCTATGGACGTACGCGCCATGGAGCCGCGAGGAAGAAAGCCCCTCTAAAAATAACCCCAATCCCAAGGTCTCCAGTGCCGATGGGATGAATGACTGGGGAGTCCAGTCGTTAGCTGAGGGCAGGACCATACCCTTAAAAAGCGGCCACAGAAAGCAGTAGGTAACAAAAATCTACCTCAGGTGGTACCTCGGCGATGCCGGAGAGTCCACCCCCGGCCTAGCCCGCAGCCCCATCGCATCTGAGGGGGCACCAGCTGCTGCGCGGTGATGCAACTGTGAACCGCCGGTCCCACAACATCCAGGGACCAAAACGAGGGAGAAGCCGTGTCGGGGACCAGTGGTCCCGGCACGTGATAGGCGTGGACGATTTTGCGCCCGAACACGCCAGCCAGCGAGCTTGGGTGGTGAGAGCGACGGAGTATAATTTCGGATGCGTCGCTTACATCGGCCACATCCGACGTGTCCACAAGGATGACGCGGGCAGGCGGGATCTGCACTGAACAACGCCAGGCTGCTAAATTCCAGGCAGTTCCAGCCGCAGCCTGATGTTGAGGTCATTGATGATGTGGGAATTTGGGACCCGACAGTGGCCCAAACATCAATCCTCGGGCGAAGGCTTGCCTCCCAAAAATCCGGGAAGAGTTGGAACGGGATATGGAGGCAAGCCACTGCGGACCTGGGTGCTTGCATCCGGTCGTCCCATTGGAGTGGTGGACAAGGTTGCCGACAAGTCCGGCAACCTCAAAGGCACTTTGTCCACAGCCTGAGGGTGGCAACCAGAATGGTAGAGGCAGCTACCACAGAACTGGCACGGAGGGGAGCTCTCAGCCCCCAACGTCGAGTAGCTCGAGCGCGAGAACGCGGAGCTTCGCCTCGCAGCCAGCCGAGCTCGATCAAGGTGGGGTCGGAGGAGCCCAGTGCTCTCCGGAAACGGGAGAGCCTCGGGCAAACACGCCTCCTTCTAAGCGGGCTCCCTAGTGCCCGAAGTCCGGGAGCACAGAGGAAGGGCTCATGGAGCGCTTGGGAGCTCTTGTGGAGGCAAGGCTGGTTGCCTTTGGAGGCGAAAATCCTGGAGGGAGGGCAACTCGGCCCCCTTGGTAGGTCAGCCAGAGCTGCCTTCCGCAAGTGAAGCCCATCCGCTGTCACAGCAGTGCAGCCGTCACCGCCCCACTCGCGGAAGACAAAAAGACCAAGAAGCCATCCTTACCCCGCCAGCGGCGCAGTTGCCTCCGGTGGCTGCGCCGATACCACTAATGTCGGTAGAGCTGCCCGCGAGCACATGGGCACAGGTGGCTAAAAGCCGAGTGAAGGCTGGGTTCGAACAGCAAGCGGCTCCCGTTGCGATGACCTCCCTAAGCCCACTAAGGGTAAAGCAAAGAAGGGGAAGGTCACACGCACTCCATCCACCGCTGCCGTAACGGTTGGCCTTTGCCGACTGGCACCTCCATCTCCTATGCCAAAGTAATGGAGGTGGCCAAGTCCAAGATTCGCCTGGCTGACCTGGGCATTGAAACGGTCCGGCAGAAACGGGCAGTCACTGGAGGTCTCCTATTAGAGATATCTGGTCCCGAATGCAACCCAAAAGCAGACCGGTTGGCGGCAATTGCGGAGGTCCTCAGACCTAAACCTGTTATTGGTCGCCCGATCAACCGGGCGACGTTCGGCCGGAGAGACTCGACGATGCCGTCAGTCCGAGTGAGGTGGCGGCGGCGGTGGCTGAGGCGGGAGGGTGTTCGGTGGACAATGTGAAGGTTGGGGAGGTCCACTGACACCTACACGTATGGGCACGTGCTGGGTGCGGTGCCCCGCTACGGCAGTGCGTAAACTGGTAGCCGCTGGGCGCATATGCGGGCTGGGGATCTGTTAGGTGCAGCTATTGATCCCAGGCCCATGCATTGCTTCCGGTGCCTGGAAAAGGGGCACGCTGGCAGCAGGTGCCCCAACCAGGTGAACCGGAGCGCGCGCTGCTACGCTTGTGGAGAGACCGGGCACAGGGCCAAAGAGTGCAAAGCACCTGCACTCAAATGTCCATTGTGCTTCGGGACCTGGGGCGTCCCTCTAACCATCGCCTTAATGGTAGGAGGTGCGCCCCACCGTCAAAGAAGAGCAGGAGAATACCATCTCCTCCTGCCTCCACAAGCGCAGCAGCAGTCCCAGCGGCACTCACAACCCCGAGCTCTAGCTCGGGCATGGAGGTTAATTAAACCCTTCACCCTCGTCCCTCCAGAGCAACCTAACCACTGCCGCAATGCTCAGCATTTGTTTATGCAGACAGTTGCGGAGGGGTTGCTCTGGCAGTAGTGGCGTGAGAGCCCCATGCCGCGCCAAACCACCCTCGCTGGTTCGGCGATGAGCTGGGTTCCGTGGCGATCTACTGGTGGTGTCCCACCCTGCTCCCTATTGAGAAGGGTCAGGCTTCGTTGCAGTGCAATGGGGCACCCTGGCCATAGTCGGCTGCTACGTTTCTCCATGAGGTCCCTCGCCGACTACGAGGTGTACCTGGACGAGGTGGCGCTTTGCGTTCGCAGGTGCTCTCCTCGTCCGTCGATTGTCCTGAGACTTCAACGCCCATTCCAGGGCGTGGGGAATCCCAGAGACAGTCCGAGGGGAGAGACGGTGATGGAGTGGGCGGCTGGATTGGACCTCCGATTGGCTAATCGGGGGTCCGTAAGAACGTGCGTGCGGTGGCAGGGGAGTCGGTCGTGGACCTTACATGGGCGACTCCTGCTGCGATGCGCATGCTGTCGGGCTGGCGGGTTGCAGAGGAGGTGGTCACGCTATCCGACCACCGCCATATTGTGTTCGATCTTGCAATCCGCCGCCCCTGACGCCGAATCCAGCCACCGAGAAGGCAGCCACACGCGACGCTGGTGTCTCAAGCGGCTAGACCGAGACTTGCTCGGGGCCGCCGCCAACGTCGCGATATGGCCAGAAAGCGCCGAAGAGGTTCCGTCCGATCCGGATGTGGAAGGAACTGGTTCCGGGGACACGATGACGCGTATTTGTGACGCGTCGATGCCCCGGACCGGTCGCCCCAGCAGCGGGCGGGTGTACTGGTGGTCGGCAGAGATCGCGGAGCCTGAGCAATCTGCTTGCGGAGCCGCCGCCAGTACACCAGAGCCCGAAGGAGACGAAGGCGAGCTCCAAGTGAGGAAATAGCCAGACTCTACGAGGCGTATCGAGCGGCCACGAAGGCGTTGCAGGTAGCCATCTGCAACGCTCGGTCTCGGTCCTGGGAACAGCTCCTGAGGGACTCAACGAGGATCCGTGGGGCGTCCGTATCGGATGGTGCTAGGTAAGCTCCGTCCCTGATGCCCCCGGTGACGGAAACTCTCGATCCGGCCCTTTGAAGGAGTGATCAGTCTGCTCTTTCCGGAGGGCCGGTCAAGTCCTCAGTCCACCCCCAATCTTCGTGGGAGTGGAGAGACGAGATGGGGTGACCGAGCAGGAGCTGACCGAGCCGTGAGCCGCTTGAAAGGCAGGAACACTGGCGCCAGGACCCGACGGAATTCCCGGTCGGGTCTGCAAGTTGAGTTCATACCCTAGGGAACAGGTTGAGGCAGCTGTTCACCAGCTGCCTCCGTAACTCCTCGTTCCCTAGGGTTCGGAAAGAGGCCCGACTGGTCCTCTTGAAGAAGGCAGACAGAGTCGCAGATTCTCCTCCGCGTACCGTCCCATATGCCTGTTGGACGAGGCCGGCAAGTTATTCGAGAGAATTCCTGCCGCCCGTCTCAACGGGCATCTGTCGCGTGTCGGTCCCAATCTCGCCGATAACCTGTTCGGAGCCTGACGGAGCGTTCCACCATCGACGCAGTTATGCGCGTCCGCTCCCTGTCGGAGCAGGCTGTGTCCTGGCGGCGTGGCGTTGGCGATAAGTCTAGACATCGTCAACGCCTTCAACTCCCCTGCCCTGGGACGCGATTAGGGGAGCACTCGTACACCATGGTGTTCCCCTACCTGCACGGCGTGATCGCGGACTACTTGCGCGACAGGTACATCTTGTACATGGACCGAGACGGTACGAGGATCCGGAGGAGATCCAGCGTGGGGTTCCACAGGGGTCGGTGTTGGGCCCGTTACTGTGGAATCTCGCCTACGACTCTGTCCTGCGAGTCGAGCCCCGCTGGCGTTTTGTCGTTTGCTGCACGACACACGTTGGTGGTCGCCAGCGGGACTCCTTCGAGAGGACCAAGGAGCTCGCCGAGCTTGGGGCGGAAATCGTCGTCACCAAAGTCCACGAGTTGGGACTGGAGGTAGCGCCTCACAAGACCGAGGCGCTATGGTTCCACAAACTGCCGCGGAGCAGGGAACCACCCGACTCGTGCGTCCGAGTAGGTGGGTCTGAAGTCAGAGTGGGCGGTACATGAAGCAATTCGGGCCTCACTCTGACAGTCGCTGGGGCTTCGAAGAGCACTGAGCGCCTGGTCCCCGGATCGAGAGGGTAGCGGGTGCTATGCACAGACTGCTGCCCAATCCGGGGACCGAGGGCGAAGTTCAAGCCGCCTCTATGCCGGGGTCGTACGATCCGTAGCCCTGTACGGGCGCCTGTCTGGCGCGAAGAGGTTACGCCATCCGACGCTGTAGGACTAAGATCTACAGCGTCCAGCGTAGGATGGCCATAATGTCGTAATGAGGATACCGGACGGTATCGTTTGAGGCGGCGACAATCCTGGCTCGCTTTCCACCTCTGGATATACTGGCGGACATGGACGCGAGGGTGTATCACCGGATTCGCGTCCTACGCCAGAGCGGTGGTGGCGAGCCAGAAGAGGCGCTCGAGGCGGTGAAACGGCAGGAACGACGTATCGCGTTCACGACGTGGCGCGCACGGCTCGGTGAGGAGCGGTATGCGCGCAAACGCGTCGTCGAAGCATTCCTGCCGGTCTTCGAAGCCTGGATGCAGCGACGAGGAGGAAGACTCACCTACAGACTTTACGCAGGTGATCACCGGGCATGGATGCTTCGGTGACTACCTGTAAGATCGGTCGCGAGGCGACGGCGAATTGCTTCCCACTGTGGCGACAACGACCAAGACTCAGCATCGCACACGCTCGCGGCTTGCCCGGCGTGGGAAGACGAGCGGCGGGTCTTGGTCGGCCACATCGGACGGAACCTGTCCCTGCCAGCAGTCGTGTCGGCGATGCTGCGCGGGGAATCGGCGTGGAGGGCCGTAGCCTCCTTCTGCGAGACCGTAATGGTCCGAAAGGAGGCTGCCGAGCGGGAAAGAGAGAGGACCGATCCTGCTTCGAGATCGGCTGACGCGGCGCTCGCGCGCCTCTTCACGGCCCTCCCGGTGATCCCCTACCGTAAACGGGTCTTACGGGTCGCTGACGATCGGAGTGGGGCCCGACCGTCCAGTAATAGCGACCCCGAGGAGGACGACGGCACGACGTGGTACCGTGTCGTCGTGATAGTTCCGCGAGGGTTCTGGGGTGCGATCTTCACGCATGCCCCGGACGGGCTATCCCAGCGAAGCGCAGGGGGTTGTATTGCGTTCCCATGCAGATCCCGCGACCCTCGCGAGCGTTGGTGGCGACCACCGTGGGTTTTAGTCGGTGCGAGTCCGACATAACCCGCCCTGCCCCGCGAGGGCGGGTATGCGCAGGCATTTCCCACGCAAAAAGGTTAGGTTAGGTTGGGGTGCCACGTCAGAAAACCTCCTCGAGTGCCTGGTCGTTGAATTTCCCTTGATACTCATTGTATCCGGGGAAAGGCAACGCCGGGCTGGTGCACCCTGCACTGGTGATGATACGTTGTTGCCAGTGGCGAATGTTCTGACAGGGGGATAGCTGCTCTGCGTGTCCCTCTGATAAGCGGAGGGCCAGCGGAGAAAGCTGGGGGTTGCATTTCCTGATCAAAGTATCCGGGGAAAGGCAACAAATGATGGTGGGTATTAGGAACTGGTGACGATACGTCGTTCTCAGTGTCCAATGCGTTATGGAGGTTGCATTTCCTGATCAAAGTATCCGGGGAAAGGCAACAAATGATGGTGGGTATTAGGAACTGGTGACGATATATCGTTTCCAGTGCCTAATGCTCATAGTGGAGGGATCGGGCTCGGTGTAATCACACTGCCGCCGGGCATCCAACCGTCCAAAACTGGGGAGTTACGTCGGCTCTCCCAGCGCGCGCCGTAACCCGCTGTACTCTTCAAAGACCCCAGTGTTGACGATTATGGGGTACGTCGAAGTGCAGCGGAGCGGAGGGCTTGCCTTTAACCGGCCGGCCCGCGAGGAGTAAATCTCTATAAAAAATCAGACAGCGAAGTCTTAAAACCTGTGGGTACCGGACGCCCCGGTATATGATCTTTAACCCTCGGAAAGGCGTAACCCGGGGTCGACCGTTTTTCGTCCAAATTCGTGGGAACAAATATGAGTACAAAATCAAATCCAAAATATGTGGTAGATAGTGACGATGATACGAGCGACTCTATGCTCAGCGTAGAGTCATCTGACGAGAGAAGAACAAAGGGAGAAACGTCCTTCTAAGGACGCAATTATTGACGGCGGTCTGGTAACGGGCCACCAGAGGAGGAAGCCAGGGCACAACATCCGCCAAGAGAGGTCGAGGGCGGCCTCCAACTACAGGCGAGTATGTAATGGCCCAGGCCAAAATGGCATTGGTGGAGGCTAGGAGAGAGGAGGAGAGGTTGGAGGCGGAGGCAGATATTGCCTGTCGGTTCCGTCAGCTCCGCGCCGGCAGGAAGTCAACCCTTTCGGAGTCGTCATCCAACGATGGCGACTTCGAGCCGGCATCGGAGCTGCAAAGAGGATAGAGGACAGCGTCGGTATGCCACACCCATGGTGGCCACAAGGTCGAAAAACCTAAAGGGCATCTGGGTGAAGGCGCTGAAGGAGGCTGCAGAGAACGTAAGCGGTGACCGCAAAGACTCTGCAGCAACGCTGTACCTCTGAGGAGACGAGAAAGCTGCAGGCGGACAACGCTCGCCTCCAAGGCGAAGTGTCGCAGTTGAGGAAGGAAGTGGCCTACCTGCGGATGCAGGTCGACCGGCCAAACACACAAGCCGAGGGAATAGGTAGAGAGGGAGTTGGAGGTTCGATCATTGACCAGGTGGTAATACCGATCAACGCCAGGTTCGCTGCGCTGGAAGACCGTCTCCTACCAGAACGCGTCACCGCCCACCATTGGCGGCGGATAAGAGACCGGAAGCGGTGCCCGGTCCATCGTCCAGTCCATCGCCTACACAGGCACCGGCCACCGCAGGGCCGTACGTCAAGGCACCCAGAGGTAAGCAAGCCGGTCGCGGGGTCTCTGGGGCCCGAAGCACACCATGGGAGGACGGAGCGAGCCCGCGGAGGGGCCAAAGAAGAAGACAGCTGAGTCCCGACCTCTGCCACCATCGCCACAGTCTGTGGAGCAACCATGGACAACGGTGGTGAAGAAGGGACTCAAAAAGAAGGGTGGGAAGGCGGCAAAGAGTCCCGGCGAACCCGCAACGAAGAGGGCAGTCAAGATCGCGACTCCGCGATCGTCCGCTGTGGTGGTGACACTGGAGCCGGAAGCTGTGGCAGCGGGCGTCACGTACGTCGCAGTTATTACCGAGGCGAAGGCTAAAATCAATCTTGCCGCCCTCGGAATAACTGAGATGCGCTTCCGCGTCTGCGCCACGGGGCTCGTGCATGTTCGAGATCCCTGGCGCCGAAAGCGAAGCCAAAGCGGACGCCCTAGCCCAGAAACTGAGGGAAGTTCTCACCGCAGCAGGCAAAGCGGTCCGGGTCTCAAGACCGGCAAAGACCGCCGAGATTAAAGTGTCAGGTCTTGACGACTCGGTGTCTGTGGAGGAAGTGGTGGCGGCTGTAGCGTTAGCTGGCGGCTGTCCTGGGCGAGAAAGTGTGAAGTGCAGTGAGGTCCTGCTGTATCCCGCAGGCCTTGGATGGCCTGGTCCGGTGCCCCGTGGCTGCCGCCAAAAGGTGGCTGCCGGGGACGCCTTATGATCCTCGTGGTGGCGGCCGAGGTGAAGCTCATAGAGCCCTCACCTCTGAGATGTTTCCGCTGTTTTGAGGCGGGACACGTGAGAGCTCAGTGTGACGCACCGATCGACCGGGGAGTTGTGCTGCCGCTGTGGTCAACCTGGCCACAAGGCGGCTGGAGTGCTCTCCACTGCCCGCGTTGTGCCGTGTGCGTCGCCGCAAAGAAACCGGCGGACGCCGCCAGGATGGGGGAAGGCCGCAAAGGCGCAGCAAGGTCGCGAAAAAGGCCGACCCGTTGCCACCTCGGCAACCGACCAGCCAGCCGATGGAGGAGGCGTCCCGGAGCCCCGGGACCACTCCACAGCCGCCGCAGGGGAAAGGTGAGAGCGTAGGCATTGCTCAATTTACCCGACTCGAAGTGATGATGGACGGGAGTTTGATAAAGCAACGCACGAGTCAGCGGTGCGAGCGCGCTGGTGTTTACGCGCGCTCTGCCTGAGATCCGTGCCGGGAGCCGCACAATGGCCGCCACCAGCTGTGCAAGCGGGAAGAATGCTCACAGCGTACCCGCATGCTGGCACTGGGTGGAGCGATGGAACCGTGGGGTTTTAGTCGGTGCGAGTCCGACATAACCGTCCTCGTCCCCGCGGGGGCAGGCATGCGTAAAAATTTCCCCACGAAAAAAGTTGGAGTTGGGTTGGGGGTTGCCCGTCAGAAAACCTCCTCGAGTGCCTGGTCGTTGAATCTCTTGATACTATTGTATCCGGGGAAAGGCAACGCCGGACGGTGCACCCTGGGCACTGGTGATGACGCGTTGTTGCCAGTGGCGAATGTTCTGACAGGGGGATAGCTGCTCTGCGTGTCCCTCTGATAAGCGGAGGGCACTGCGGAGTGGCAGGGGGTTGTGCATTTCCTCTGGATTTCCAAGTCCGGAGGAAAGGCAACCGAACGATGTTGCGCATTGGGCGCTGGTGACGATACGTCGTTCCTGCGCCCAATGCGAGGGTGAAGGTTGCATTTCTCCTTGATCAAAGTATCCGGGGAAAGGCAACAATGATGGTGGTATTAGGAACTGGTGACGACATATCGCTCTGCGCCCAATGCTCATAGTGGAGGGACGGGCTCGGTGTGCACTAACACTTCCTCCGGGCACAACCGTCCAAAACTGGGGAGTTACGTCGGCTCCACCAGCGCGCCGTAACCCGCTGTACTCTTCAAAGACCCCAGCGCTGACGATCATGGGTAATGCTGGAGGTGCAGTGGAGCGGGAGGGCTTGTCGACTACGGCCCGCGAGAAGGATCACTCTATAAAACCGGTGACAGCGAAGTCTTAAAACCTGTGGGTACCAGGCGACCCCTCATATGCAGCCTTGTTCCGGAATAGGCGTCACCCGGGGATCGACCGTTTATATCGACCTTTATCGTGGGAATCAAAATGGAAAAACTTAATTATGCACAACGGACTGAAACTGAACGAGACAGCGACGATGACAGTGACTCTATGCTGAGCGTAGAGTCGTTTGAAGACGGTAGACGAAGTGGCGGGAGGAAACGTCCTTCTGTGGACGCATCATGTGGCTCTGGTCTGCTTACGGGCCATGACGGTGGAAACAGCCTGGGTACAGCAAGAACATCTGCCAAGAGAGGCCGAGGGCGACCCCCAACAACAGGGGAGTACGTAGGCCTTGCCCAGGCAAAAATGGCGTTGGTGTCAGCACGAGAAGCGGAACTGAGGGTGGAGGCGGAGGCGAAGATTGTTGCGGCAACTCGACAGCTCCGCACCGGCAAGTCAACCCTGTCTGAGTCGTCATCAAATGATGGCGACTTCGAGGCAGCGGTGGACCTGGAGAAGAGGATTGAGGACAGCGTCGGCGTCATCAACTTGGTTGCCACTAAGTCCAAGAACTTAAAGGGCAACTTTGTTCGTGCGCTTAAGGAGGCAGCGGAGACCGTGACTGAGGTTACTCGGACTCTGCAGAGACGCTGTACCTCTGATGAAACGCGAATCTGACAGCTGCAAACACCCGTCTCCAAGACGAAGCGTCGCAGCTGCGGAAGAAGGTGGCCTACCTGCGGATGCAGGTAAACAAGCCGAGCCAACAAGCTGAGGGAGCTGGCAAGGAGGAGTCAGGTGCGTCTGATCATTGACCAGGTGGGGTCAATGATCAACGCCAGATTTGCTGCACTAGAAGACCGCCTCCTACCGGAAAAGCGACTCCGCCCACCATTGGCGGCGGATAGAGTACTGGGAGCGGAAACCGTTCATTTGTCCGGTCCCTCGTCTTCCCAGGCACCGGCAGCCGCAAAGCTGCCTGTCATGGCAGTTAGCGCCGCACCGGCTGTCGCTGGGGGTTCCGCGGGCCCGAAACGCCCCAAAGGGAAGCAAAGCAAGACCGTGAAAGAGAGCCAACCGAGGGAAGCTGGGTCCCGACCACCGGCGCCGCAGTCAATGGAGCAACCATGGACTACGGTGGTGAAGAAAGGACTCAAAAAGAAGGCTGGGAAGGCGGCGGCAAATAGTTCCGTAAAACCCGCAAAGAGGGCAGTCACGATCGCCACTCCGCGATCGTCCGCCGTGGTGGTGACCCTGGAGCCAGAGGCAGTGGCTGCAGGCGTCACCTATACCGATGTTATTACCGAGGCAAAGGCGAAGATCAACCTCGCCTCCCTCGGTATAACTGGAGATGGGATTCCGTGTCTGCGCAACGGGCGCTCGGATGTTTGAAATCCCGGGCGGCACAGCGGCGACAAGGCGGACGCCCTCGCTCGAAGATTCGCTGAGTTCTTGCAGCAGCGGGCAAGCGAGTGCGGGTATCCAGACCGGCAAAGACGGCGGAGGTCAAGGTGACCGGTCTGGACGACTCTGCTACAGCGGAGGACGTGGTAGCGGCCGTGACGAAGGCTGGTGGCTGCACTGAAGAGGCCGTTATGCAGCGACATTCTGCGGTACCCTGCAGGACTCGAATGGCTCAACAGGCCCCGTGGCTGCCGCCAAAAGGTGGCTGCTGGCAGGCGGCTTCGTGAGTAGCAGCCGTGGTCAAGCTGGTGGAGCCCTCACCCGTGAGGTGTTTCCGCTGCTTAGAAGCTGACATGTGAGGGCACAGTGCGTCGCCACAGTCGATCGTGGGGAGCTGTGCTTCCGCTGTGGTGAATCTGGGCGGCACAGTGCTCCGCCAACCCGCGTTGCGCTGTGTGCGTCGCAGCCAGCAAACCGGCGGACCACAAGATGGGGGCAAGGCCTGCAAGGCCGCGCCTATGAGTGGTGCGCGATGGTCCGCCCGCTGCCACCTAGGCACCTGGCCAGCCAGCCGCAAGGGACGGTTGAGTTGATGGAGGAGGAACTGTCCTGCAACGACGGGACAAGTCCGCAGCCGCCGCCGGGGAAAGTGGTGGCGCAAGCATTACTCTACTTCCGAATCTGACTCGAGCTATGGGCCCGGGGAGGTCCGTAGTTCATCATGAGTTAGTGAGGTGAGAGCGCGCCCGGTGTTCCCGCGCGCCTCATAAAGGCTACAAACGGCCGGGGCCTGCGTTTAGCAAAGCCGCCACAGCTGTGCACGCGGAAGAATGCTCACGCGCGCCCGTATGCACAGCACCAAGTGGGCAGAAGGAACACCGTGGGGTTTTAGTCAGTGCAAAGTCCGACACGCAACGCTCTCGTCGAGGGCAGGTATGCGTAGGAAACATTTCACGAAAAAAAAAGGTTAGGTTAGGTTGGGGTGCCGTCAGAAAACCTCCTCGAGTGCCTGGTTGTTGAATCTCCCTTGATACTCATTGTATCCGGGGAAAGGCAACGCCGGGACGGTGCACCCTGGGCACTGGTGATGACATGTTGTTGCCAGTGGCGAATGTTCTGACAGGGGGGATGGCTGCTCTGCGTGTCCCTCTGATAAGCGGAGGGCACTGCGGAGTGGCAGGGGTTCACATTTCCTCTTTATTTCCATATCCGGAGGAAAGGCAACCGAACGATAACATTGGGCACGCACTGGTGACGATACGTCGTTCTCAGTGCCCAATGCGAGGGTGGAGGTTGCATTTCTCCTTGATCAAAGCATCCGGGGAAAGGCAACAATGATGTTATAGCATTGGGCACCGGTGACGATACGTCGTTCTCAGTGCCCAATGCGAGGGTGGAGGTTGCATTTCTCCTGATCAAAGTATCCGGGGAAAGGCAACAATGATGTTATAGCATTGGGCACCGGTGACGATACGTCGTTCTCAGTGCCCAATGCGAGGGTGGAGGTTGCATTTCTCCTTGATCAAAGCATCCGGGGAAAGGCAACAAATGATGGTGGGTATTAGGAACTGGCGACGATATATCGTTTCAGTGACTAATGCTCATAGTGGAGGACGGGCTCGGTGTGCACTCCACACTGCCGCCGGGCATTCAACCGTCCAAAACTGGGGAGTTACGTCGGCTCTCCCAGCACGCCGTAACCCGCTGTACTTTCTTCAAAGACCCCAGCGTTGACGATTGCGGGTACGTCGAAGTGCAGCGGAGCGGAGGGCTTGCCTTAATTGGCCGGCCCGCGAGGAGTAAATCTCTATAAAAAATCAGACAGCGAAGTCTTAAAAACCTGTGGGTACCGGACGCCCCCCACAGTATGTAGTCTTGCCCCCGGAAAGGCGTAACCCGGGGGTCGACCGTTTTTTCGTCCAAACTCGTGGGTACTAATATGAGCAAACAAATTTCAAGATGCAGGGTGGATAGTGACGACGACACGAGCGACTCGATGCTTAGCGTGGAGTCACTCGATGAGAGAAGGAGCATAGCAGGGAGAAAACGTCCTTCTAAGGACGCAGAGATCGGTGTTGGTCCGGCGATGGGCCAAGATGTGGGAAGTGGTCGGGGAAAGGCAACAACATCTGCCAAACGAGGTCGAGGACGTCCCCCAACGACTGGGGAGTACGTCGGCCTTGCCCAGGCCAAAATGGCGTTAGTGGAAGCTAGGAGAGAGGAGGAGAGGCTGGTGCGAGGCAGACCGCCTCATCGTCCTTTTCGTCAGCCCGTGCCGGCAGGAAGTCAACCCTGTCGGAGTCGTCGTCCAATGATGGCGACTTCGAGCCGGCATCGGAGCTGCAAAGAGGATCGAGGACAGCGTCGGCGTCATCTCTCCATGGTGGCCCAAAGGTCGAAGAACCTGAAGGGCGTGTGGGTGAAGGCGCTGAAGGAGGCTGCAGAGAATGTAAGCGAGACCGCAAAGACTCTGCAGCGACGCTGCTGTACCCTCAGGAGGAGAGACGAGGAAGCTGCAGGCCGATAATGCTCGCCTGCAAGACGAAGTGGCGCAGCTGCGAAAGGAGGTGGCCTATTTAAAGATGCAAGTAGATCGGCCCAGCCAGCAAGCCGAGGGAGCGGACAAGGAGGAGCTCGTGCGTTCGATCATTGACCAGGTAGGGTCAATGATCAGCGCCAGGTTCGCGGCGTTGGAGGACCGCCTCTTACCGGAGAAGCGCCTCCGTCCCCCACTAGCGTCGGATAAGAGACTGGATGCGGTGCCCGGTCCTACTTCCAGCTGTTCGTCTTCAGGCACCGGTCGCTGCAAGGCCACCTGCCAAGGCGGCCAGCGTTAAACCGGCTGTCGCGGGTCTTCTTGTGGCCCCAAAACACCCTAAGGGAGGGCGGAGTGAGCCTGCGGAGGGCCGAACGAAGACGGCAACTGAGTCCCGGCCTCACCACCCGCATATGAGTCTGTAGAACAACCCTGACTACGGTGGTGAAGAAGGGACTCAAGAAGAAGGATGGGAAGGCGGCGGTGAAGAGTCCCGGTGAACCCGCAAGGAGGGCGGTCAAGATCGCAACTCCGGGCGATCCCTCTGCTGTGGTTGACCCTAGAGCCTGAGGCTGTGGCAAAGGGCGTCACTCTTACATCGAGGTAATTACCGAGGCGAAGGCGAAAATAAACCTAGCCTCCCTCGGTATAACTGAGATGCGCTTCGCATCTGCGCCACGGGGCCTGAATGTTCGAGATCCCCGGCGCAGACAGCGAAGCAAAGGCGGACGCCTGGCTCAAAATTGAGCGAGGTGCTTGCAGCAGCGGGCAAGCAAGTACGAGTGTCCAGACCGGTGAAACTGCTGAAGTGAAGGTGTCCGGTCTGGATGACTCCGCCACAGCAGAGGACGTCGTTGCGGCGGTGACGAAGGCTGGCGGCTGTCCCAAGGACGTCGTCAAATGCAGCGAGGTCCTGCGGTATCCCGCAGGCCTTGGGATGGCCTGGGTCCGGTGCCCGTGGCTGCCGCCAAAGGTGGCTGCCAGCGGGCGCCTTATGGTCTCGTGGTGGCGCATGAGGCTTCCGTGGAGCCCCTCACCTCTTAGGTGCTTCCGCTGTTTCGAGGCGGGGCACGTGAGGGCTCAGTGCGACGCACCGATCGACCGGGGAGTTGTGTTGCCGATGGCCAGCCCGGCCATTGCAGCAACATGCTCCGCCACCCCGCGTTGCGCCGTGTGCGTCGCCGCAAAGAAACCGGCGGACCACAGAATGGGGAAGGCCTGCAAAGCGCCTTCCAAAGCCGCCGGAAAAGGCCGGTCCGCCCGTTGCCACCTCGGCAATCGACCAGCCAGCCGATGGAGGAGGAAGCGTCCCACGACCCCGGGACCACTCCACAGCCGCCGCAGGGGGGAAAGGTGAGAGCGTAGGCGTACTCATTTCCCCCCTTACGACTCGAACGATGGACACGGGGAGGTCTGTCGCTCAACATGAGTCAGCGAGGTGAGAGCGCGCCCGGTGTTCCCGCGCGCCTCAAAACAGGGCAAAGTCTGCCGGGGCCACACAACTGGCCGCCCCCGCTGTGCACGCGGAAGAATGCTCACAGCGTACCCGCATGCACAGTACTTGGGTGGAGCGAAGGAACACCGTGGGGTTTTAGTCGGTGCGAGTCCGACATAACCTGCCCTCGCGGGCGGGTAATGCGCAGGCATTTCCACGAAAAAAAAAAAAAAAAAAAAAGGTTAGGTTAGGTTCCCCGAAGGTTCTCGCTTTGTCGTAGCGGGAGCTTAGTAACCGTGGCTTGCCTCACCCACGGTGAAGCTAAGAGGAACCCAAATGGCCGGCCTAAGGCGCTCTGTAGCCCAGCCCGAGGAGGCCGCTCCGGGTGATGCTGAAGCTCGCCTCGGAAGCGTGTCGGTGGACTGCTGGGGTGGAAGTGGCGGAGCGAGGCCGCCTTCCCGCCCTCAGTAGCCGAGGCGGAGTCGCGGAGGGAGAGGAGTGTCGGTGTTTCGTTGCCGCTCTCCCTGTCCTCCGCGACTCTTGAGAATCGCACCACCTTGATGCGGCTGTGGTGGGGCCGCGGGGAAGAGGAGTGTCGGTGTTTCGTTGCCGCTCTCCCTGTCCTCCGCGACCGAACATCGGTCGGCGGTGGAACCACGAACCAGCAGATCCGCCGCAGGGGCTGGGTTGGCTTAGTGCTTTCCTGGCCCCATGGCCTCTGGGAGGCGGACTCGGGGAGTCCGTTTCCCACCTACTTAGGAGGCCGAGATGGAAGGCGCGTCCGTGTTCCGGCGCGCCTTGCAGGAGAGGGGTGGAGAGGGGATGTCCTCCCAGGAGACGAAGCGCCCGGCCAGCCTGAAACGGGGTCGGGAAGTGTGCGGCGTTCCCGTGGCCCCGCCATACGCGACGAAGGTGGAACACCATGGGGTTTTAGTCGGTGCGAGTCACGACGCAACCCTGCCCTTACCGAAGTGGGTATGCGTAGGCATTTCCCCAATGAAAAAAAAAAAAAAGGTTAGGTTAGGTTAGGTTGGGTGGGGTGCCACGTCAGAAAACCTCCTCGAGTGCCTGGTCGTTGAATTTCCCTTTGATATTGTATCCGGGGAAAGGCAACGCGCCGGAACAGTGCACCCTGGGCACTGGTGATGACACGTTGCTGCCAGTGGCGAATGTTCTGACAGGGGATAGCTGCTCTGCGTGTCCCTCTGATAAGCTGAGGCACTGCGGAGTAGCAGGGGTTGCATTTCCTCTTGATTTTCATATCCGGAGAAGGCAACCGAGGTGATACTTGCATTGGGTACTGGCGACGATACGTCGTTCTCAGTGCCAATGCGAAGTGAAGGTGCATTTCTCCTTGATCAAAGCATCCGGGGAAAGGCAACAAAATGAGGGTGCATTGGGAACTGGTGGCGATGCGTCGTTGGCAGTGCTTAATGCTCACGGTGAGGACGAGGCTCGGTGTGCCTTTTACTGCCGCCGGGCGCTCAGCCGTCGAAACATGGGAGGTTGCATTTCCCCTTGATTTCTGTCGGGGAAAGGCAACAAATGATAATTGAGTATTAGGGAACGTGCGATATATCGTTCCAGTGCCTAATAACTCATAGTGGAGGACAGGCTCGGTGTGCACTCACTGCCGCCGAACAACCGTCAAAACTGGGGTCGTCGGCTCTCCCAGCGCGCCGTAACCCGCTGTACTCGTCAAAGGCCAGTGTTGACTGACAGTAATGGGAGTACGTCGAAGTGCAGCGGAACGGAGAACTTTACCTTAACTGTGGCCGCGAGTAAACCTCTATAAAATCCAGACAGCAGTCTTGAAAACCTGTGGGTACCAGGCATTACAGTATGTAGCCTTGTCTCGGAATATAGGCGTCGCAGGATCGACAACTGCTTCGTCCTATATTCGTGAGACAAATATGGAAAAATTCAGAAACCAACAAAATGCATGAGGGAAATTGATGGCGATGACGACACGAGTGACTCTATGCTCGAAGCGTAGAGTCGTTCAACAAACGGAGAATGAAACAGAAAACGTCCTTCTAAGGGACGCGGTAATCAGCGGAGGTCAGTAACAGGCCAAAATGGAGGAAGCAGCCAAGACACCATCTGCAAGAGGTCGAGGCGATACCGATATGAGCAATGCATTAGGACGGCCAGGCCAAACAGCGCGGTGGAAGCCAGGAGGAGGAGAGGAGGTTGGAGGCGGAGGCGGACATCGCCGCGTCGTCTCGTCAGCTCCGTGCCGTGGGATATCCAGCCCTGTGTCGGAGTCGACATCGAACGATGACGACTTCGAGCCGGCATCCGGAGCTACAAAGATTGAGGACAGCGTCGGCGTCATCTCCATGGTGGCCACAGGTCTACAAGAACACCAGAAGGGCATCTGGGTGGTGAAGCATGTGAAGGAGGCTGCAGAACGGTTCCAGTGAGACCACTTCAGACTCTGCAGCAACGCTACCTCGGAAGAGACGAGGAAGCTGGTGGACAGCTCGACTCCAGAGCGAAGTGTCAAAATTAAGGGAAGGAGGTGGCCGACTTGCGGATGCAAATTGACCGGCAACCCAGCAAGCGAGGAGCAGGAAAGAGTTAGCACGTTCGTCATTGACCGGGTGGGGTCAATGATCAACCTCAAATTTACCGCACTGGAGGACCGTCTCCTTCCGGAGTAACATGGATGGAGCAGGACGTTATGTCCCGCTGCTTCCGGGGCACCGGCTCCCGCAAAGCCGCCTGTCAGGCCTGGCGTTAAGCCAGCTCTAGTCGGAACCAACCTGTGGCCCCGAAGCATCTAAGGAAGGTGAAGGCAAAGGAAGGCTGCGAAGGCCAAAAGACGGCAACTGAGTCCTTCCTCTGCCACCGTTGCCGCAGTCAATGGAGAGCAACCATGGACGACGGTGGTGGTGAAGAGGGCCAAAAGAGGTGGGAAACGCCAGCGAAGGGTCCCAGCAAACCCGCACCAGACCGGTCAAGATCGCGTCACGATCGTCCGCTGTGGTGAGCACTGGAGCCGGAGGCTGCGGCGTGACGTCACCTACATTGGTGATCACCGAGGCGAGAGCGAAAATAAACCTCATACCGCCCTTGGGATAACCGGATGCGTTTCCCGCATCTGCCACAGGGGCTCGAATGTTCGAGATCCCCGGCGCGACAGCGGGAACAGAGCAGACGCCGCTCTAAGTTGAAAGGGGAGGTTCTCACCGCAGCGGGCAAAGCGGTCGGGTCTCCAGACCGGCAAGACCGCCGAGATAAAGTGTCGGTCTTGATGACTCGGTCTCGGTGGAGAAGTGGTGGCGGCTGTTTCGTTGGCGACTGTCCCGGGACACCGTTAAGTGTAGCGGGTGCCGGTATCCCGCAGGCCTCGGATAGCCTGAGTTCGGTGTCCCGTGGCTGCTGCCAAAAAGGTGGCCGCCGAGGGGCGTCGATGATGCTCGTGGGTGGTGGCCGAGGTGGCTGTCAGAGCCCTCACCTCTGCGGTGTTCCGCTGCTGAGCGGGACGTGGGGGCTCAGTGCCGACGCACCGATCGACGGTGTGCTGTCGCTGTGGTCCATTCGCACAAGGCGGCGCAGTGCTCCATACCCGCGTTGTGCCGTGGCCGTCGCGAAAACAGGCGGTTACAGGAATGGAAGGCCTGCCATGCGCCTTCCAAGGCCGGAAGAGCCAGTCCGCCCGTTGCTACCTCGGCAACCGACCAGCCAGCCGATGGAGGAGAAGCGTCCCTAAGACCGCAGGACCACTCCACAGCCGCCGCAGAGGGGATGGCGGAAGGCATGAGGCATACTCGTTCCCCGCACGACTCAGTGATGGACTCGGGAGTCTGTCGCTCGTATGAGTCAGCGAGGTGAGAGCGCGCCCGGTGTTCCCACGCTTGCGCTCTCAAACGGGCCAGAATCTGCCGGGGCCACACAGCTGGCCGCCACCCGCTGTGCGCGGAAAGATATCTGGCGTGCCCGTATGCGCAGCACTGGAACGGAACGATGGAACACCGTGGGGTTTTAGTCGGTGCAAGTCCGACATAACCGCCCTCTGCGGGGAGGCGGGCGATATGCGTAGAGCATTCCCCACGAAAAAAAAAGTTAGGTTGGGTGCGCCCGTCAGAAACCTCCTCGGCGGTGCCTGGTCGTTGAATTTCCCTTTATTTTATTGTCGGGAAAGGCAACGCGCGGGATTCGAACACCCTGGGCACTGGTGATGACGTTGTTGCCAGTGGCGATGTTCTACAACAGAAGGGGATAGCTGCTCTGCGTGTCCCTCTGATAAGCGGAGGCACTGCGGAGTGGCGGGGGTTACATTTCGCGTTTCCGTATCCGGAGAAGGCAACCGAACAATGCGCATTGGGTGTGGTGACGATACGTCGTCCTCGGTGCCAATGCGCGAATAATTGCATTTCTCGCCCGATCCAAAGTATCCGGGGAAAGGCGTAAAATGAAAATGATGCATTGGGAACTGGTGGCGATACGTCGTTGGCGGTGCCTAATGCTCTGATGTGAGGCAGGCTCGGTGTGCGTTTTACTGCCACCGGGCATTCAATAAAATCCCGACGTTGTGGAGGTTGCATTTCTCCTTGATTTCTGAATCCGGGAAGGCAACCAAATGATGATGGTATTGGAACTGGCGACGATATCGTTTCAGTGCCTAATGCTTTCATAGTGGAGGACAGGCTCGGTGTGCACTCACGCACTGCCGCCAATTCAACCGTTCAAAACTGGGGTCGTCGGCTCTCCAGCGCGCCGTAACCGCTGTACTTTCGTCAAAGACGGTGTTGACGATAATGGGGTACGTCGAAGTGCAGCCGGGCGGAGAACTTGCCTTAATTAACCGGCCCGCGAAGGGTAAACCTCTATAAAAATAATCAGACGGCGAAGTCTTGAAAACCTGTGGGTACCAGGCGACCCCACAGTATGTATGCCGCCTCGGGAATATGGCGTAACCCGAAGTCGACCTTTATTTCGTCACAATCGTGGGAATGATATGGAAAAGAAAACAAACAAATATATGACGGCAATGGACGGTGATGACGACACGGTGGCTATGCTCAGCGTAGAGTCATTCAACGGAAAACGAAATCAGAGAAACGTCTTCTACAGGACGCGGTAATCGGAGGTCCTCTAACAGGACACAATAGAGGGAAGCAGCCGGGCACGGCATCTGCCAAAAGAGGTCGAGGGAGGCCTCCGACAACTGGCAGTGCGGGACTGGCCAGGCTAAAATGGCGTTGGTGGAGGCCAGAAGGGAGGAGGGTTGGAGGCGGGTGGACATCGCCGCGTCGTCTCGTCAGCTCCGTGCCGGCGGATATCCAGCCCTGTCGGAGTCGACATCGAACGATGACCACCGAGCCAGCTCAGGCTACAAAAGGATTGAGGACAGCGTCGGCGTCTCGTATGGTGGCCACAAGGTCTAAGGAACCTGAAGGGTATCACCAGGTGAAGGCGCTGAAGGAGGCTGCAGAGACCATTGATGAGACCACTAAGACTCTGCAGCGCCGCTGTACCTCAGAGACGACGAAGCTTGCGGTGAGGACGCTCGCCTCAAGGCGGTGTCCGGAGGATTGAGGAAGGAGGTGGCGCGCCTGCAGGTGGACGCGCCCAAGCCAGCACATCGAGGAGCGGGCAAGGGAGGAGCTCGTGCGTTCGATCGGCCCCGACCGGGTAGGGTCAGCCAGTCAGCCTCGGGATTCGCGGCGCTGGAAGTCGTCTCCTGCCCGAGAGAGAAGCGCCTTCGCCGCCCTCACTGGCGGCGGATAGGGGCCAGGCGAGGTGCCCGGTCCCTCATCACGCGACTTGGTTGTCGCAAAACCGCCTGTCAAGGCGGCGCTAGTGTCGCTCAGCAGTCACCAGGGAGTGCCGGCCCAAGAGCACTGGGAAGAGGCGAGCCGCTAACCAGAGCAAGAGGGAAGGCCGACCTGCCGCCAGCACCTCAGTCCATGGACAGGCCCTGGACCACGGTAGTTTGGGAGGACATAAAGGCAAGGGAAGGCAAGCGAAGGGTGTTGGCAGAAGCCGAGGCGGTCAAATCGCGACTCGCAGCTCTGCTGTGGTGGTGACCTGGAGCCGGAGGCAGCGGCACAGGAGTCACCTACATCGAGATTATTACCGAGGCGAGGCGAAGATTAATCTCGCCGCCCTCGGTATAACTGAATACGGATTCCCACATCGCCACGGGGCTCGAATGTTCGAGATCCTGGCGCGGGCTGCTGGCTGGTGGACGCCTCGCTAAGAAGCAGGCGAAGTGCTGGCGGCGGGCAAGCGGTGCGTTATCCAGACCGGCGAAGACTGCTGGATCAAGTGCCGGTCGCGGATGACTCTGCCGAGAGGAAGTAGTGGCGGCTGTGACAAAGGAGGCTGGCGGCTGTCCCAAGGCTGTGAAGTGCAGCGAGATCCTGCGGTATCCGCAGGCCTTGAGACCTGGAATCCGGTGCCCCATGGCTGCCGCCAAAGGTGGCCGACCCGGAGGCGCCTTATGGTATCCTGGGTGGCGTCGCGGTCAAGCTGTTGAGCCCTCACCTCTGAGGTGCTACCCGATGTCTTGAAGCCCGGGCCGCGTGAGGCTCAGTGCGACGCTACAGTCGACCGGGGAGCTCTGCTTTCGCTGTGGTCAGCCTGGCCACAAAGCGGTGCAGTGCTCCTTTCACCCGCGGTGTGCCAAAGCGCGTCGCGAAACCAGCGGACTGGGATGGGAGGAAGGCCTGCTCTGCTGAAGCCAAAGAGCGGGGAAAGGCCGGTCCGCCACCTCGGCAACCGACCAGCCAGCCGATGGAGGAAGGAAGCGTCCCTAAGACCCTGGGACCCATGCAGCCGCCACTTGAGAGGGGATATGAGAGGCAGCCAAGGCATACTCGATTCCCCTTGCGACTCAGTGATGGACTCGAAGTCTGTCGCTCGTATGGAGTCAGCGAGGTGAAGCCGCCCGGTGTTCGCGCTCTCAAGAAACAGGCAAAGTCTGCCGGGGCCACACAACTGGCCGCCACCGCTGTGCACGCGGAAGAATGCTTACAGCGTACCCGCATCTGCACAGTGCCGGAATTGAGCAGAAGGAGCATGGGGTTTTAGTCGGTGCGAGTCGACGCAACCCGCCCTCTCGTCACGGGGAGGCGGTATGTGCAAACATTCCCACGAAAAAAAAAAAAAAAAAAAAAAAAAGGTTAGGTTAGGTTAGGTTGGAGTTGGGGTTGGGGTGGGGTGCCACGTGGAAAACCTCTCAGTGCCTGGTCGTTGAATTTCCCTTTGATACTGGCCCATCCGGGGAAGGCAACGCCGGAACCACCCTGGGCACTCGTGGTAGCCACGTTGTTGCAGTGGCGAATGTTCAACAGGGGCTGTAGCGCTGCTCTGCGTGTCCCTCTGATAAGCGGAGGCACTGCCGGAGTGGCAGAAGTGCATTTCCTCTTGATTTCCATATCGGAGGAAAGGCAGCGAACGACATAATTGCGCGGCCGGGCACTGGTGACGATACGTCGTTCAGTGCCCAATGTGAGGAGATACATTCTCCTTGATCAAAGTATCCGGGGAAAGGCAACAAAATGGTGTGCGGTAAAGAACTGGTGGCGATACGTCGTTGGCGGTGCCTAATGCTCACCAGTGTGAGACGAGGCTCGGTGTGCGCTTTTACTGCCGCCGGGCACTCAGCAAATCGAGCGTTGTGGGAGGTTGCATTTCTCGCCGATCCAAAGTATCGGGGAAGACAGCAAATGATGGTAGGTATTGGGAACTGGTGACGATATATCGTTCCAGTGCCTAATGCTCATAAAAGTGGAAGGACAGGCTCGGTGCACTCACCTGCCGCGGGCATTCAACCGTTCGAACTGGGGAGTTGCGTCCGGCTCTCCAGCGCGCAGCTTACGCTGTACTTTCGTCAAAGACAGTGTTGACGATAGTAGGTGCGTCGAAGTGTAGCGGAGCGGAGGCTTACCTTAAGTAGCCGGCCCACGAGGTAAACCTCTATAAAATAATCAGACAGCGAAGTCTTGAAAAGGAAAACCTGTAGGTGGAGCGACCCCCGCAGTATGTAGCACCCTCGGAATGGCGTAACCCGAGGGCCGACCTTATTTCGTCACGTCGTGGGAACAGTTATGGAGAATACAAAACAAAACAAAAACTAATGACGGTACTGGATGGTGATTGACGGAGAGTGACTCTATGCAAAGCGTGGAGTCACTGGATGAGAAAGATACGGTGCGGGAAGAGCGTCCTTCTATATGGACGAAAGTCGGACTTCTGGTCCGTGATGGAGCCAGATATGGAAATGGTCGGGGAACGGCAAAACATCTGCCAAACGTGGTCGAGGACGTCCCCAACTGCTGGGAAGCCGTCGGCGCGAAGCAAAATGGCGTTAGTGGAAGCTGGGAGAGGAGGAGGTTGGGGGCGGAGGCAGAGATCGCCTCATCGTCTCGTCAGCTCGTGCCGGCAGGAAATCAACCCTGTCCGGAGTCGTCGTCAACGATGGTGCTGGGCGGCATGGACTGCAAAGAGGATTGAGGACAGTAGGCGTTAATGGCGTTTGGTGGGGCAGATGGGCGGGCACGGCGGTTGGGCTGTGCGGCGGCGTTCGGAGGGCACAAAACTGCAGGCGGACAACGCGCACTGAGAGCGAGGTATCGGAGTTGAGGAAGGAGGTGAAAGCTTACCTGCGGATGCAGATGGACCTGCCCAAACAAAACATCGAGGTGAGGAGGAGGAGGCTCGTGCGTTCGATCATTGACCAGGTAGGGTCATGGTGGCACTGGGCAAGCGCTGGAGGATCGTCTCCTGCCCGAAGCTGCCGCCACTGGCGGCAGATGATAGGAGACCGGAGGCAGTGCCCAGTCTACGTCACCTGCACCTGCCCAGGCACCGGTTGTCGCAAAACCGCCTGTCAGGCAGCTGATGATGGCTCGGCGGCTGTCGCTACAGTGCCGCTGCTGAAACACCCAAAGGCGGGCGAGGCTCGAAGCGGAGTCAGGGCGGCGGCGGCGGGCCCATCCTCTGCAGCACCACGAGTCCACTGACGTACCGTGGACCACGGTGGTGAGGAAGAACCTAAAAGCGAGGGGGGAAGGCGGTCAAAAGGTGTTGGCAACCCGCAGAAGGCGGTGAGTGCCACTCCGAGATCCTCTGCGGTGGTGGTGACCTGAGCCGGAAGCGCTTCGGCAGCATCGCGAAGGTTATTACTGAGGCGAGGCCAAGATCAGCCTGGCCTCCTCGGTATGGCAAGGAATTTCACATCTGCGCCACGGGGACTCGAATGTTCCGAAATCCCTGGCGCGAACTTGGCGACAAAGCCGGACGCCCTCGCTAAAAAGCCGAGCGAAGTGCGCGGCGGCGGAGCGAAGCGAGTGCGGGTATCCAGACCGGCGAGACTGCTGAGATCAGGTCTCCGGTCTGGACCGACTCTGCCGCAGCAGGAAGGAAGTAGTGGCAGCTGTGACAAGGCTGGCGGCTGTCCCAAGGCTGTGAAGTGCAGCGAGATCACGGCCTCCCGCGGGCTGGTGGCCTGGGTCCGTGCCCGTGGCTGCCGCCAAAGGTGGCAGCCGACGGGCTGCTCGGCCTGGGTGGCGTCCGCGGTGAAGCTACGGTGGAGCCCTCACCTCGAGGTGCTTCCGTGCCTTGAAGCGGGCATGTGAGCTCAGTGCGGCGCCGCAGTCGACCGGGGAAGCTCTGTAGCTTCCGCTGGTGGTCAGCCTGGCCACAAAGCGGCGCAGTGCTCGCTGCTTACGTTGTGCTGTGTGCGTCGCCGCGAAGAACCAGCGGACCACGGATGGGAGGAAGGCCTGCTCTGCGCAGTCAAAAGAGCGGGAAAGGCCAGTCCGCCCGTTGCCACCCTCGGCTGTAACCGACCAGCCAGTCGTGGAGGAACCGTCCCACGACGGGACCCCTCCACAGCCGCCGCGAAGGGGATGAGAGGCGTAGGCATACTCGATTCCCCCTTGCGACTCGAGTGGACTCGGGAAGTCTGTCGCTCGTATGGAGTCGGCAGGTGAGAGCGCGCCCGGTGTTCCCGCGCGCTCTCAGCAAAGTCTATCTGCCGAGGCCGCACATCTGGCCGCCACCAGCCTGTGCACGCGGAAGAATGCTCACAGCGTACCCGCATGCACAGCAATGGGTGGAACGATGGAACACCGTGGGGTTTAGTTGGGTGAGTCCGACAACCCGCCCTCGTCCCCGCAGGGCGGTATGCGTAATTTCCCACGAAAAAAAAAAAAAGGTTAGGTTGGGGTGCCACGTCAGAAGCCTCTCCCGAGTGCCTGGTCGTTGAATTTCCCTTTGATACTGGCAGCTATCCGGGGAAAGGCAACGCCAGGACAGTGCACCCTGGGCACTGGTGATGACACGTTGTTGCCAGTGGCAGATGTTCTGACAGGGGGATAAGCTGCTCTGCGTGTCCCTCCTGATAAGCGGGGGCACAGTGGAGTGGCAGGGGTTTGCATTTTATTTCTTTTTGATTTCCATAATGGAGGCAGCCGAACGATGGTGCGCATTGGGCACTGGTGACGATACGTCTACTCAGTGCCCAATGCGGGAGTGAAGTTGCATTTCTCCTTGATCTAAGTATCCGGGGAAAGGCAACAAAAGTAAAGTGCATTGGGAACTGGTGGCGTACGTCGTTGGCGGTGCCTAATGTTCACAGTCTGGGGCGTGATGGCATGCGCTTTTTACTGCCGCCGGGCGCTGGCAAATCGAGCGTTGTGGGAGGTTGCATTTCTCGCGCTGATTTCTGTATCCGGGGAAAGGCAACCGTGATGGTGGGTGGAACTGGTGACGTATATCGTTTCGGTGCCTAATGCTCATAGTCGGAGGACAGGCTCGGTGTGCGCTCACACTGCCGCGGTATTCCAGCCGTTCAAAACTGGGGAGTTACGTCGGCTCAGCGCGCCGTAACCCGCTGTACTTCGTCAGGCCAGGTTGACGATTATGGGGTAAGTCGAGTGCAGCGGGCGGAGGCTGCCTTAATTGGCCAGCCCGCGAGGGTAAACCTCTATAAAGTAATCGGTGGCGAAGTCTTAAAAGCCTGGGTACCAGGCGACCCCACGGTATGTATGCCCTCGGAATGGCGTAGCGAAGTCGACCTTTATATCGTCCACAATCATTGGGAACGGTGGAAAATAAACAAAACAAATATACTTGACGGCAATGGACGGTGATGACGACACGGTGACTCTATGCTCCAGCGTGAGTCATTCAACGAACGAAATCAAAGAAAACGTCCTTCTAGGACGCGGTAATCATAGAGGAAACGCCAAAGGCTATCTACCAAGAGGGTCGGGCGACCTCCGACAACGAGCCGTGGGACTGGCCCAGGCTAAAATAGCTGGTGGAAGCCAGGAGGGAGGAGAGGTTGGAGGCGGAGGCGGACATCACGCCGCGTCGTCTCGCGTCAGCTCCGTGCCGGCGGGATATCAACCCTGTCGGAGTCGAGCATCGAACGATGACGACTGAGAGCATCGGAGCTACAAAAAGAAGGATTGAGGACAGCGTCACGGCGTCCCCTACAAAATGCTCCATGGCGTTGGCCGGAGTCTACGGAAACTGGGGCATCTGGGTGAAGGCGCTGAAGGGCTGAGAGACCGTTGGGTGAGACCGCCGGAGCTCTGCGGCGCCCTTGTACCTCCAGAGGAGACGACGAAGCTGCGGGCGGACAACGCTCGCCTCAAGGCGAGTGTCGGAGTTGAGGAAGGAGTGCCTGCGGATGCGGGTGGACGCGCAAACCAACACACAGAGAGAGCGGGCAAAGGGAGGAATGTGCGTTCGATCGGTGACCAGGTAGGGTCAATGATCAACGCTGGGATTCCGCAGCGCTGGAGGATCGTCTCCTGCCCGAGCGCCTTCCGCCTCCACTGGCGGCGGATGGGGAACCGGAGGCGGTGCCCGGTCCTCGTCCTCGCCCTGCCTGCCCAGGCACCGGTTGTCGCAAAACCGCCTGTCCAAGGCGGCTGGTGTTAAACCGGCTGTCGCTGCAGGTGCCGCTGCCAGAAGCACTCAAGGGAAAGCGGGCAGGCTCGGCAGAGCGGGGCGCTTGGCGGGCCTCTCACCAGCACCACAGTCACAGACGAACCGTGGACGCTACGGTGGTGAGGAAGGGCTGAAAAGCAAGGGTGGGAAGGTGGTCAAAGGTGTTGGCAAACCCATAAGAGGCGGTGAAAATTGCCACTCCAGATCCTCTGCTGTGGTGGTGACCCTGGAGCCCAGGCTTCGGCGGCGGGCGTCACCACCATCGACGGTGTGCCGAGGCGGGCGAGATCCTTCTCCCTCGGTATAACCGAAATGCGATTCCATGTATCTGTGCCACGGGGGCTCGAATGTTCAATCCTGGCGCAGACAGCATTTCGCGGACGCCTCGCACAAAAGCTGAGCAGGTGCTCGCAGCTGAGCAGGCAGCGGTGCAGGTATCCCAGACCGGCAGCGAACGAAGCTGAGATCAGGGTCTCCGGTCTGAATGACTCTGCAGCAGAGGAAGTAGTGGCGGCTGTGTCGGCTGGTGGCTGTCCCAGGACGCTGTGAAGTGGCGAGATCCTGCGCGGTATCACGGGCCAGGATAAGCCTGGGTCCGAGCCTGGCTGCCGCCAAAGGTGGCCGCCAGCGGGCTGCTTTGGTATCCTGGGTGGCATCCGCGGTCAAGCTGGTGGAGCCCTCACCTCTGGTGCTTCCGTGCCTTGAAGCCCGGGGCATGAGGAGGCTCAGTGCGACGCTGCAGTCGACCGAGGGCTGCCGCTTCCGCTGTGGTCAGCCAGCCTGGGCGGCGCAGTGCTCCCACACTACCCGCGTTGTGCTGTGTGCGTCGCCGCGAAACCAGCGGACCACCAGGATGGGGAAGGAGGCCTGCTCTGCTAAACAAGAGCGGGAAAAGGCCGGTCCGCCGTTTGCCACTCGGCAGCCGACCAGCCAGCCGATGGAGGAGGAGCAAATCACGACCCGGGACCACTCCACAGCCGCCGCAGGGGATGAGAGCGTGAGCTCGTTCCCCCTTACGACTCGATTGATGGACTCAGGAAGTCTGTCGCTCAGATGAGTCAGCGAGGTGAGAGCGGCGCCCGGTGTTCCCGCGCGCTCTCAAAACAGGGCAAGTCTGCCGGGGCCACACAACTGGCCGCCACCCGCTGTGCACGCGGAAGAATGCTCTGTATTGCCACATGCAGTACTTGGGTGGAGCGAAGACACCGTGGGGTTTTAGTCGTTGCGGGTCCGACATAGCCCGCCCTCGACCCCGCGGGGTGGGTATCTCCCCACGAAAAAAAAAAAAAAAAAAAAAGGTTGGGTTAGGTTGGGTTGGGGTGCACGTCAGAAAACCTCCTCGAGTGCCTGGTCGTTGAATTTCCCTTTGATACTATTGTATCCGGGGAAGGCAACGCCGGGACAGTGCACCTGGGCACTGGTGATGACACGTTGTTGCCAGTGGCGAATGTTCTGACAGGGGGGGGATAACAGCTTCTGCGTGTCTCGATAAACGGAGGCACAGCGGGTGGCAGAGGATTCATTTCCTGCCGATTTCCATATCCGGAGGAAGGCAACCGAACGATGTGCGTGGGCACTGGTGACGATACGTCGTTCTCAGTGCCAATGCGAGACCATTCTCCTTGATCAAAGTATCCGGGGAAAGGCAGCAAAATGAATGTGCATTTGGAACTGGTGGCGATACGTCGTTGGCGGTGCCTAATGCTCACAGTGTGAGGACAGGCTCGTTGTGCGCTTTTACTGCCGCCGGGCGCTCAGCTTAAATCGGCGTTGTGGGAGGTTGCATTTCTCCTTGATTTCTGTATCCGGGGAAGGCAGCAAATGATGGTGGAGTAGAACTGGTGACGATATATCGTTCCGGTACCTAATATAACGCTCGCCAGTGGGGACGACCGGTGTGCACTCACACCGCCGGGCATTCAACCGTTCAAACTGGAGGGAGTTACGTCGGCTCAGCGCGCCGTAACCCGCTGTACTCGTCGAACCCCAGTGTTGACGATGATGGGGTACGTCGAAGTGCGGCGGTGGAGCGGAGGCTTGCGCCAGTGACCGCGAGGTAAACCTCTATAAAATAATCGAACAGCGGGGAGGTCTTAAAAACCTGTGGGTACCAGGCGGCCCGGTATGTGTGCTGCCCTCGGAATGGCGTAACCGAAGTCGACCTTTTTATATCGTCCACAATCATTAGGGAACAGTGGAAAATAAAACAAACGCAATATATGACGGCAATGGACGGTGGTGACGACACGGTGACTCTATGCTCATGAAGTCATTCAACGGAAAACGAAATCAAAAGAAAACGTCCTTCTAAGGACGCAGTAATCAACGGAGGTCACTCTAACGGGACACAATAGAGGAAACGGCAGGCACAACATCTGCCAAGAGAGGTCGGGGCGACCTCCGACAACAGGCAGTACGTGGGACTGGCCCAGGCTAAATAGCTGGTGGAAGCCGGGAGGGAGGAAAGGGTTGGAGGCGGAGGCGGACATCGCCGCGTCATCTCGTCAGCTCACGTGCCGGCAGAGTCATCAACCCTGTCGGAGTCGACATCGAACGATGACGACTTCTTCGAGCCGGCATCGAACTACAAAGTTGAGGACAGCGTCGGCATTCATCTCCCATGGTGGCCACAAGGTCTAAGAACACAGAAGGGCATCTCTAGGTTGAAGGCGCTGAAGGAGGCTGCAGAGACCGTTGGTGAGACCACTAGACTCTGCAGCGCCGCCTCGAGAGGAACGACAAGCTGCAGGCGGACGCTCACCTCCAGGCGAGTGTGAGTTGAGGAAGGAGGTGGCATACCTGCGGATGCAGTGGACACGCCCAAACCAACACACGATGGCAGGCGGGAGGGCTCGTGCGTTCGATCATTGACCGGGTAGGGTCGGCCAGTGGCCGGGATTCCGACGTGCCAGTGGCAATGCCGAAATAAGTGTGGTGGTGAAGCGCTGGTGGCGGTAAAGAACAAAGGCGGACGCCCTCAAAGTTGAGCGAGTGCTTTCGCAGCGAACAGCGAGTGCGGGTAGCCCGAACCGGCGAACGGCTGAATCAGGTCTCCGGTCACCAGATGACTCTGCCACAGCAGAAAGTAGTGGCGGCTGTGACGGCTGGCGGCTGTCCCAGAACGCTGAAGTGCAGCGAGATCCTGCGGTATCACAGGCGAGATGGCCACAGGTCGGTGCCCATGGCTGTCATAAAGGTGGCAGCCGACGGGCGCCTTATGGTATCTGGGTATCACGGTCGCTGGTGACCCCTCCTCGGGTACTTCCGATGCGCTTGAAGCGGGTCATGTAGAGCTCCAGTGCGACATACCGGCAGGGGAACTCTGCTTCGCTGGCAACCTGGCCCACAAGGCGGCGCAGTGTCCGCTACCCGCGTTGTGCCGTGTGCGTCGCCGCCGAAGAAACCAGCGGTTACCGGGATGGGAGGCCTGCTCTGCTACCAAACCAAAAGGCGGGAAAAGGCCGGTCCGCCGTTGCCTCGACCGACCAGCCAGCCGATGGAGAACCGTCCCGACCCGGGACCCTCCACAGCCGCAAGAGGGATGAGGAGGCGTAGGCATTCCCCCTGACTCAGTGATGGACTCGGGGAAGTCTGTCGCTCGTATGAGTCAGCGAGTGAGAGCGCGCCCGGTGTTCCCGCGCTCTCAACACAGGGTCGCTGCCGAGGGCCGCAACTGGCCGCCACCCGCTGTGCGCGGAAGGAAATGCTGCAACGTACCCGCATGCACAGTGCCCCAGGTGGAGCGAAGGAACACCGTGGGTTTAGTCGGTGCGGAGTCCGACCTTAGCCCGCCCTCGTCCCGCGAGGGGCGGTATGCGTGAGCATTTCCCACGAAAAAAAAAAAAAAAAAGGTTAGGTTAGGTTAGGTTGGGTGCCACGTCAGAAGCCTCCTCGAGTGCCTGGTCGTTGAATTTCCTTTGATGCTATTGTCGGGGAAGGCAACGCCGGGACGGTACACCCACAGGCACTGGTGATGATACGTTGCCAGTGGCGAATGTTCTGACAGGGGGATAGCGCCTGCGTGTCCCTCTGATAAGCGGAGGAGCACTGCGCGGGTGAAGTTCATCTTGATTTCCGTATCCGGAGGAAGACCTTGTTTGCGTGGGTAATGGTGACGATACGTCGTCCTCCGGTGCCCAATGCGGATTGGAGGTTGCATTTCTCGCCCAGTCAAAGTATCCGGGGAAGGCAGCAAAATGAAAGTGCATTTGGAACTGGTGGCGATACGTCGTTGGCAGTGCCTAAATGCTCTGATCAATAAGGGACGGGCTCGGTGTGCGCGCTTTTACTGCCGCCGGGCATACCGTCGGAAGCGTTGTGGGAAGTTGCATTTCTCCTTGATTTCTGTATCCGGGAAAGGCAACAAATGATGGTGGGTATTAGGAACTGGTGACGATATATCGTTCAGTGCCCTAATGCTCATAATTAATTAGGACGAGGTCGGTGTGCACTCACACTGCCGGGCATTCGGCAAATCAACTGAGGTTACGTCGGCTCTCCCAGCGCCGTAACCGCTGTACTTTCGTCAAAGTTGGTGACGATGTGGGGTACGTCGAAGTGCAGTGGGTGGAGGCTTGCCTTAACTGTAATGACCCGCGAGGTAAATCTCATAAAAAATCGGACAGCGAAGTCTTAAAAACCTGTGGGTTCGGGCGACCCCCACAGTATGTGCTGTCTACACCGGAACGTCACCCGGGGACCGACCTTTACGCCGTCTGTAATCGTGGAACGAATATGAACAATTCAAAAACAAAAACGAGGGTGAATGGTGACGACACAGAGCGACTCTATGCTTAGCGTGGGTCAATCGGCGAGGAAGGAGGATAATGCGGGAAACGTCCTTCTAGGACGCTGAGATTGATGATGGTTTGGCGATAGGTCAGGAGGAAAGATCGGGAAGGGCATGGTGCGACTGCCAAGAGGAGTCGAGGCGGCCTCAACTGAGCAGTATGTGGGGCTTGCCAGGCCAAAATGGTTGGTGAGCAAGGAGAAGAAGAGGAGGTTGGGCGGGGCGAAGTCGCCTCATCGTCTCGTCAGCTCCGCGCGTCGACAGGAAGTCAACTTATCGAGTCGTCGTCCAACGATGGCGACTTCGAGCCGGCATCGGGCACAAGAAGATGAGGACAGCGTCGACGTCATCTCCATGGTGGCCACAAGGTCGAAAACCTAAAGGGCATCTGGGTGAAGAGGAGCTACGAAGGCGTAAGCCAGAGACCGCTAAGACTCTGCAGCATACCCTCGGAAGAACGAGGAAGCTGCGCAGGCGGACAACGCTCGACTCAGGCAGAAGTATCAGAATTGAGGAAGGAGGTGGCTACTTGCAGTGCAAACCCGCAACAGAAGCCGAGGGAGCGGGGAAAAGGAGTTGGCGCGACCGATCGTGATGACCAGGTGGGTCAATGATCCAGCTTCCAGGATTCACTACTGCTGGAGGACCGTCTCCTTCCAGAAGCGTCTTCGCCCATCACTGGCGGACAGGGCCGAGATGAGTGCCCGGTCACCGTCCAGCCTTCCAGGCACCGGCTCCTGCAAAGCCGCCTGTAAGGCGCCCGTTGTCAAGCCGGCTATGGCGGGGTCTTCTGGCTGAAGCATCCCAGGAAAGTTGAGCAAGGCTGAGGCCAAAAGACGGCAACTGAGTCCTTCCTCTGCCACCGTTGCAGTCCGTAGAGCAACCGCCAGACGACGGTGGTGAAGGCCAAAAGAAGGGTGGAAACCGGCGAAGGGGTCCCGGCAAGCCACCGAGACCGGTCAAGATCGCGCTCACGATCGTCCCGCTGTGGTGTGGTGACACTGGAGCCGGAGGCTGTGGCAGGCGTCACCACCTACATTGAGGTGATCTCGCCGAGGCAGAGGCGAAATAGGCCTCGCCGCCCTCGGGATAACCGGGGTCGTTTCCGCATCTGCGCCACGGGGAGGCCTCGAATGTTCCGAGATCCCCGGCGCAGACAGCGAGACAAGACGAACGCCCTCGCTCAGGAGGTTCTCACCGCAGCAGGCAAAGCGGTCGGGTCTCAAGACCGGCAAAGACCGCCGAGATAAAGTGTCGGTCTTGATGACTCGGTCTCGGTGCCGGAAGTGGTGGCGGCTGTTTCGTTGGCTGGCGACTGTCCAGGAGACCATTAGGGTGTGGCGAGGTCTCTGCGGTATCCCGCAGGCCTCGAGATAGCCTGGGTTCGGTGTCCCGTGGCTGCTGCAAAGGTGGCGCCGGGGGACGTCTGATGGTCTCGTGGGTGGTGGCCGAGGTGAAGCTTATGAAGCCCTCACCTCTGAAATTTCCCGCGCTGAGGCGGGACACGTGAGAATCAGTGCGACGCACCGATCGACCGGGGGAGTTGTGCTCGCTGTGGTCAGCTGTACAAGGCGGCGCGGTGCTCCGCTACTCCGCGTTGTGCCGTGTGCGTCGCCCGCTGGCTCGGCGGACCACAGGATGGGGGAAGGTGCCAGCGCGCCCAGCAGGAGGCGAGGAAAGGCCAGTCGCCGTTGCCTCGGCAGCCGACCAGCCAGCCGATGGAGGAGGAAGCGTCCCGAGACCCAGGACCCTCCACAGCCGCCGCAGGGGTGGAGGAGAGCAGGCATGCGTTCCCCGCACGTCGAGTGATGGACTCGGGAAGTCTGTCGCTCGTATGAGTCGAAAGCCGAGGTGGGAAGCGCCCGGTGTTCCCGCGCTCAGCACAGAGCAAAGTCTGCGGGGCCACACAGCTGGCCGCCACCGCTGTGCACGCGGAAGAATGCTCACTGTGCCCGCATTACACATGCCCAGGTGGGCGAAGGAACACCGTGGGGTTTTGATCGGTGCGAGTCGACCCCGCCCTCGTCCCCGCGGGGCATGGTATGCATGAAGCATTTCCCCACGAAAAAAAAAAAAAGGTTAGGTTAGGTTGGTTAGGTTAGGTTAAGAGTTAGGTTAAGTTTAGGTTAGGTTAGGTTCCCCGAAGGGTTCCGCTTTGGCAGAACATAACCACGGTGAAGCTAAGAAAGGGGCAAATGGCCAGCCTAAAAGGCGTTCTAAGGCCAGCCCGGGAGGCCGCTCCGGGCGAGCTGGGCTGGGCCCGCCACAGATGATGCGTGTCGGTGGGCTGCAGGGTGGGTCGGACAGGGCCGTCTTACGCACCATCCCGCAGCCGAGGAAGAGTCGGGGGAATGGGGTGGCGGTGCAGGACTGTTAGACAGCGGTGCCGCGCATCGGCGCCCCCGCCCTCCCGCGCATCCGAGACCCCGGAGTCTCCGCGGAGGGAGGGTAGTGTATCTCCCTCCGCGCGACTCCAAGCGGGGAGTCGCACCGCTGATGCGGCAAATGGTGGGGCCGCGGGTTTAGCGGAATGGAGTGTCGGTTGATCCTGCCGCCGCCTCTTTCTCCTCCGCGGCGAACATTGGTTGGCAGCGGAGCCTAACACCCAGATCCGCCGCAGGGGCTGGGACTCCTGGCTCTGGCGGGCACAGAAGGACGGGCTCAGGGGAGACCATTTTCAGAAGGAAGACCGAGATGGAAGGCGCGTGGCGCCTTGCAGGGTGGAGAGAGGATATCCTCCCCGAAGGAGGGCCAGCTTGCCGGCTGGCCTGGGAAACCAGGAGTCGCGGAGGTGTGCGAAAGCGTTCCCGCCAACCCGCCATACGACGGTCCGGAGAACACCATGGGGTTTTAGTCGAATTTTTAAAGGTCGACACCAACCCTGCGCAAGTGCGATGGGTATGCATGAAGCATTTCCCCATGCCAAAAAAAAAAAGGTTAGGTTAGGTTAGGTTGGGGTGCCAGAGTCAAACCTCCTCAGGTGCTTGGTCGTTGAATTTCCCTTTGATACTATTGTATCCGGGGAAAGACGCCGAACCAGTACTAGGCGTGTTGATAATCACGTTGTTACCAGTGGCGAATGTTCTGACAGGGGGATAGCTGCTCTGCGTGTCCCTCCTGATGAAAGCGGAGGGCACTGCAGAGTGGCAGAGAAGTGCATTTCCTCTTGATTTTAAAATCCGGAGGGAAGGCAACCGAACGATGTTACGCATTGGGAACTGTTGACGATAAGGTCGTTCTCAGTGCCCACTGCGCAGTGAAAGGTCACATTTCTCAGCGATTTCTGTATCCGGGAAGGCAACAAATGATCAGTGAATTATTGGGGGCGGTGACGATATATCGTTTCCAGTGCCTAATATATATAGTGGGAGGACGGGCTCGGTGTACTACTGCCTCGGGCACAACCGTCAAAACTGGGAGTTACGTCGGCTCCACCAGCGCGCCGTAACCCGCTGTACTCTCTTCAAAGACCCCATCGCTGACGATCATGGGGGTACGTCGAGGTGCAGCGGAGGCACTTGTTGTGCCCGGCCCGCGAGAAGGAAATCTCTTTAAAACCAGACAGCGAAGTCTTAAAACCTGTAGGTGAAGGCGACCCACGGTATTTAGCCTTATCCCGGGAAAATCACCCGGGATCGACCTTTTGTTTCGTCCCACGCTCGTAGGATTTATCATGGAAAATTCTCAAACCCGAAGTTTGTAAGGAAGGTGACTCAGCAGAGCGTTGAGTCTGCTCAATACAGTAGCCGGCCATCAACATCTGGGGCCAAAACAGCGGAGGAGTAGCGTGCCGGGGAACCAGCGGTCGGCACAGGGCGAGCGAGGGCGATTCGTGCGCCCTACTACGCCAGCTAGTTTAAATTGGCGGTGAGCGATGGCGGAAGATCGGACGCATCGCTCATCCTCTTCATTTTGTCCGCAGGACGAGAAAAAGAGCCAAGCCTCGATCGCGTGATAAGTTTCAGGCGGTCGCATTGAGAGCACGTAAGAGGTCACCGGCAGTAATGATGGCATCTGGGACCCGAAATTACGTGAAGTCAGCGACAAGGAGCTAAGACTAGCCTTCAAGACCGAAGATATGGCAAAGGGATATGGAAGGCAAGTCAATGACAGACCTATGATTGCCTGCATCCGTGAGAGCCTGCTACTGGCGGTGGACAAGGTGCCGCCATAGGTCGGCAACCTAAAGGGTCGTTTGTCCACAGCCTGCGGAGTCGCAACAAGAATGGTTGAGGCGGCGACCTCGGAGCGGAGAACAAGCCCCTAAACATCGAAGCTCGAGCGCGAGAACGCGGAATACGTTCACAGCGCAGAGCTCTCAACGAGGTAGGGAGCTGACAGAGGAGCTCCAGCGCACTCCGAAAGGCAGGATGACACCTACGGCTAGGGCACCTCTGTGCCGCTGGGCCTTCGTGTCTGCGCCGTCGGGCAGAACTTCGAGTCAGCTGATGGGACATCGATGCGCTTCATCCGAAGTTGGCGGCACGGGCTGCGTCGCCGCCGCTCTGGTTGGTCCTCCAATACAGGGTTCCTCCGTCAGTGCCGCAAAGAAGTGCGGCAAAGGGAAGCCGTCACCCAGCGTCAGCAGCCAGCTCTATCGCGCCTCCGCGGCCCCGCGCTTCCCGCAGCTCTCCCGCGACTACCGCGAAGCTGCCAGTTCCGCAAACCAGTGAAACTGGCCGAGCTGCTCCGGCATCCCAAACATGGGCGGTAGTGGCCAGCCGAAGAAAACCAAGGGGCGGCGCGGGTTACTTCCGTAACACAAGCGGCTGAGAGCGAAAGGTGCCGGCAAAGTGTAAAGCAGTCGGTGAAACCGGAAGGTTGCTACGATCAGCGGCCATCACGGTCACCGTGCCGGGCATAACCAGACTTTGTACGCCGCAGTAATGGCTGCGGCGAAACAAAAGCTCAGCTG